>CABHPQ010160807.1:0-29222 GCA_902168405.1 Peromyscus aztecus | reverse complement strand
TGCATGAATCTTAAAGAGTCTTGTTAATAAAATCAAACCTGAGGCCAGGTATTGGGGTGAATGCTGGAAGATCAGAGAAGCAGAACAAGCCACAGCAACCTCACCTCGCCAGTTCCTCAGCTGATCCTGTTTCCTCAGATTGGTAGTTTCTGAGTCCTCATCCAGAATGAATCTCAGCTGAACTGTTGCTCCAAACCCTGAAAGCTTAACCAGCCAAAAGCTTCTAGTTTCTGGTCCTCATGCCTTATATACCTTTCTGCCATCACTCTCTGGGATTAAAGGCTCGCTTTCTGGAATTATAGGCGTCAGTCACCATGCTTGGCTGTTTCCATTGTGGCCTTGAACTCACAGAGATCCGGATGGATTTCTGCCTCTGGAATGCTGGGATTAAAGGCGTGAGTGCCACCATTTTTCTAGCCTCTGTATCTAGTGTCTGTTCCATTCTCTGACCCCAGAAAAGTTTATTAGGGTGCACAATATTTGGGGGAACACAGTACCACCACATTGTTCTTTACCTCCCGAGTGCAGGGATTACAGGTGTGTGTTAGCATGTCCAGTTGGTGTGGTGATGGGGATTGGAGGCTTTGCGCATGCTAGGCAGGAGCTGATCACACCCGTGATTCCAGCCATGCCGACTTCCCCAGTGTCTATAGCCTGCCATGGAATCTAAGACACCTTGAGTTACATGTTGTGCATTTTCCTGCTCGGCCCTAACTTTAGCTCCTCTCTGGACCCCTGTCTCTAATAATTGTCTGAATGAAAATCTCATATTGCTCTCTGAAAAAGCAGCCCTGTGAGCAGACGGCAGAGCTAGAAGTTGCTGCCCGCGAGGCTGAGGACACGAAATTGCTGCTGCTGCTGCTGCTGGTGGTGGTGGTGGTGTGTGTGTGTGTGTGTGTGTGTGTGTGTGTTCATTCGTGTACATGCACTCTCTCTTTCTCTCTCCCTCCTCTATCTCTGTGTCTCCCTCCCTCTCTCCCTCTCTCCCTCCCTCCCTCCCTCTCTCTCTCCCTCTCTCTCTCCCTTTCTCCCTCTCTTTCCCTCTCTCTCAGGTGTGCTATGGTCCAAGCATGAATGTCAGAGGACAACCGTCATTCTTGATCCTCACTGTTGGTCGTGCAGATTCTTTGGACTAGCTGGCCTGGGAGCTTCTAGGGATCCTCCTGCCTCTGCTTCTCCTCCCAGGAGGACCCTGCTATTACAAACATTTACACTATGTAGCTAGCTTTTGTTGGAGACCTAGGGTTTGAATTCAGATCCCCACACTTGGTCAAGAATGGCTTTACCTACTGAGCCAACTCCCTAACACACCACTGTGGTTTTTAAAGATTGGATGGAGCAGAAGAAATCCTAGCATTAGCCCCTGAAAGGGTAATACAGTGAGTAACACCTACTACTGAGCAGTGATTTTATTTGATGTGAATTTTTATGGATATATGTTTAACTTTACACTAAATTTGTCACTAGGAGTGTTCCTTTATAGCTCACATAGCATGTAGAAATATTTTTCTAATCTATTAAGTTATATCTATAACAAGATTATGAAATGTAGAGATGAAACATCTTTGGACCCTCCTGCCGTTCAGAACATGTGTCTATCCAAGAGCCTGTGCTTTGTGAGTCCAATTGGAAAGGAAACACCATCCCCTTGAAGCTGTGTGGAACTGCTCGGGTGGAGGTCCAGAATATTTTTGCAAAAGTACCAACAGACTTACCGCTCCTGAAGCTTTTCGGACGTGTTGCGGGCAGGCTGTTCACGTGATGCTTTCAGAACTGGACTTCGCAGCACCCACCTGCATGCTCCCGAAGCCAAGTTTGTGTTCCTTCCGCTCTCTGTGCCTTCTGGCCCACGCCTTTGCCAAGAGGCAGGCTCGGGTCTTCACCTCTGTGCCATCGTGCACATGGTTGGAATGTGTGCATCCATTCATGTGCACATGTCTGTGGCCCAGGCGCTCAGGTGTAAGGCCTTGTAGGGATCGTTACTCTCAGTGGCCCTTGGCAACCTCCAAAAGAAATCCCGACCATCTCCCACTCGTGTTTGATTCATCCGGCTCCCTCCCAGTTGGTTTTATTAAAGGATGGCATGCAAACAGAGAGGAGATCTCAGGTCTCCAAGCAGGTATCCTGGGTCCGTGCCCTGCCCTTCTCCCAGTTACCATCTGACTTTGAAAAGGATTCGTCAACCTCTTCGCGCTTCTACAAAATGAAGAAGCAGTAGTCTTGCAAGATCGCCATAATTAAGAGGATTGACGATGATGCGTGTGTAGCATCCCTGATGCATAGGAGCTGCTCCAAATGTAGGTGCCCGTGCTCCTGACCTCACTCCAGAGGATTTAGTGACACGGGGAGAGCAGAAGTGGAACCTTGGAATTAGCCAAGGCCAACCTGTGCGGACTCCCAGCCATGTGCGTGCTCTCGAGCAGCTCACCTGGCTGGTGCAAGCCTCCTCTTTCTGCCCAGTCCAATAAAAGAGAGTCCCAACTTCATGAAATTGGTGAGAATTAAGAGGCAGTGTGTGTGCAGAGAACTCGTTATGTTCGTGATAACATCTGTGCAGTCCTGCAGTTTCGTAAGGTGGCCAGAACCTTGACCCTCAAGTAACAAGCAGCAGCAGCAGCAGCAGCAGCAGCAAAAGCTCTCCCTCAGTTCTACTGTAGCTAGGCCTTTAGAGATATTTAAGGCCCCTTCAGCCTCTGGTGCATTGAGGCAGGGAAAGACTCAGGCTCTCCTTCCTCCTGAGAACGTCTCATGCCATTCTTGACATGTTTGAAAGACTGTGATTGTACAGAAATGCGTCAGAAAGAGAAGCCCAGCGGGCCGGACCGGAGTTGCCTGTGATCCGCATGTCTTGTTCTTCTGCTTAGTCTCCTGGATTATGCCAGAATAAAACCAGATCCCAGCGTTCACAAAGATCAGTTTCAGTAAACAGGGATGGGGAGCGATGGGCAGCGACAGCCAGCCACTGTGTGTGGTGGTAAGGAGCTTAGGCCATCCTTGAAGAATGGGTCCCTCCCCAGCAGTTACTGAAGCATACATCAGTCAGTCCTTCTTAGCCTGTGGATTGTTTGTTTTTGTTTTAGGGGGAGGGTTGGGACTCCTTATGTAGCCAAGGCAGGACTGAAACTTCTGCTCTCCTTCAGCTCTTAAGCCTTGGCATTCCTGCTGTGTGCCATTGTGCCCAATTCAAACATGAGTCTTAATGGGATGTGCTCAGGTAATCTGATTCCGCTAATTGGACACCAGTTACAGGCATGAATTAGGAGTACAAGTCTCTGCTGTGGTGACATTTGCCACAAGAGACTATAACCCGGCATCTTGATCATACTGAGCAAGACTGTGACAAGGGCTTAATAGAGACCAGAAACGTGAGACCTCTGCAAAGAGCAGTTCTGTGTTGTTTTCAAACCCCGCACTTCAGCCTCTGATTTCACAGCAGTGTGGGAATGAGTTGATCCTGGAGCTGTGTTCTCGTTGTGGTTCCAGTCAGCTGACTCACAGGTGGAACACCTACCAGGAATCGGACTGCGGCCCATTTCTCATCTTGTGGGACCACTGTGTGCATCTCCTTCCTACATCACTTTCTCTTGGGCACTCTCTGGCCTTGATGACAGGTTGAAGGTTGGCCATGTGGCCCAGGCCAGGGCTGGGTTCTGCGCTGTGCTTTTTTCCCCCTGGATTTGGAAGCTCTATAGAATATGCTAACATCACCAGCAAACTATCCTGACATCCTATCCATTCCAGTTTAGAACCTGCCAGTGTGAAAGAACTACCCTGAACACACTGAGTCATGGACTAGGGGCCACTCTACCTGCTCCTGCTCATGAGTTAAGCCTCTGTTTTACCTAGGCCAGCGGAAAGTGAGCTTTTCTTGTGTTCAACCAAAGGTCCCGACCAATCAGGCGCCCTAAAGCAAACAGTATCACTTAAACTAATACATGTATGTCACTGGTGGCTTCTGTGTGTCATGCAGTTTCAGCTTCTCTTTGTTGTAGGGGTCCCTTAGTGTTTTGATTGTCATCTGGTGTATAAGGGGAGCTTTCCAGGATGGCAGCTTAAGCCAGCAATGCCAGGACCACTGTCATTTAATGAGCTCTAACATCCACATATGAGTTAGAGCCACAGAGCACTGGCTTGCACACTCATTTGCTTTAGAAGAAGTGTCCTAAAGTGGGTCATGTCCACCTGCTCTCACAGATGGAGAAAAATATGCACAAATGAAGTATTTGGCCAAAGCAAGTTGTGTATTTGTGTAAATGAATATGTAGCTGCAGGTGTAACTGTGCTAAATTGTGTGGTGTGGTGTGTGTGTGTGTGTGTGTGTGTGTGTGTGTGTGTGTGTGTGTGTGTGTTTTGAATCTTTGCCAAGTTCAAGTCTATGTCAAGTCAAGACGTAGAAGCTCTTTTCGGCACTGCCCATTCTCTTCCAAGTTCATTGACTCACATGTCCGACAAATGCCATGTGTACTTAGATGGGCCTTTGTAAAAGAGAACTATATCCACCCTCTCTCTCGCTGTGACCCTCAGCAGACTGGCGTATGAGATGGAACACATTTTCTCATTTAGCATCTTTTCTTCCCCTTATTGCCATCTGAATTCATTGAGAGCGGTTTTGAGTCTCATTAGAGGAGTCTTAATTTAAAAATTAAGTTGGGAACTAGCAAGTGAGATTTGAAGGGGCCATGCCTTTGGTTCTGAACTGGATTTTCATTACTTAGTTACTCTTCAAATTATACTGATTTCAAGTGTGATTTTTTTTTTTTTTTCCTCTCCCTAAATAGATTGGGAAGCCCAAAGGCTTTCTAGACTAATGCTTGTCTGCAGCTCCATTTTCCTTCTCATCTAAGCCTGACCCCAGGGGCACCTCACCTCCACCTGCTGCTTGGTCTGTCTGAAAGTCTGTGCCCACATCCTTCTGGTCCAGCTGTTCTTTCCCTCTTCCAGTCCCAGCTGTGAGCTGCAGTTTAGATGGCCGCTCCACGCAGCAGCTATCACTGAGCTCTTGCCGTGGTGTAGCTGTGCCCTGCATGAGTTGACACCCTCTATTAGTTTTTACTGTTCACCCCTCTCTGCTCCCGGGACCAAACCACTCACCATTCCCTTGTTCCTGGAACACGCAGCTCGCTGTCTTCTCTTCACCTTCCTTCCTGTGGGGAGTAACGTCAGCTATCTAAAAAGGCCGGCCATGTTTCCCACTGTAGTTTGTGTTTTTCCTTTGCTTTCCAAGATGCACATGCACACGCTCATGCGTGCACACCTACACATGCACACGCGCATTGGTGGTGGTGTGGTCCTAGAGTTTGGTAGGGGCTCCTTTACTTGTGACATTGGCTGAATGCATGGTTTTGCCATTTCAGTCATAAAAGGATTCATCTTGTTTGGGAACCCGAGGTGCTATTGTAATTGAAATGTGCACCCTTGAACTTGTCCTGCACCTTATACCCTGCTCCTCAGGAGGCTGGATATAGGAGATGTGGAGGCAGGAACCTCTGCCAAGTCGTGCCTGATCTTTCCTTTCTTCTTCAGAACCCACAAAAGGCCCCTTGTCCTTTCATATCTCTCTCCAGCCGGACTGTAATCTGTGTGAGGCCAGAGGGTTTCTTATCTCTGTCCCTAGTACCTCCCAGGGAACATTGGTTAGAAAAGAAATCAAGTACGTGTGAAATGTGTGTGTGTGTGTGTGTGTGTGTGTGTGAATTCACTGTAGGAACTGACTCGTATGCCCCACCGCCATTCAAGTTGAAGCCCCGCCCCCAGGGGGACTACATTTGGGTGTAGAGCCTTTAAGGAGGTTCAGTTGCAGCAAAGGTGGAGACTCATTCCAGTCGGACTGGTGTCTTTATAAAAAGAGAGAGGGACAACAGGAGCGTCCCTGTGCTGCGGGAGAGGACACAGCAAGACACTGACTACCTGCAAGCCAAGGAGAGGCCTCTGGAGAAACCAAGCCTGCCAGCCCCTTGAACTTGGACTTCCAGCACCCAGATCTGTGTGCAGCCGAGTTCTTGTTGTTTGTACCATCGCGTCTGGAGCATTTGTTGTGGGAGCAAAGACTAGTTAACACAGCCACCAGCTGGCCACTTACCTGGTTCTGTAAGATTGGAAGTCTAAGAATACAATTCAGTGCTCAAGGGAGTTTTGAGAAGATGTCTAGCTTCCTATTTAATGTTAATCCTCAGTGATGGACAGCTGGATTCTAGTGCTTGTCTCTCTTTTACCAGCCCGCAGGGAGCGTGTCCCAGGCCACCCCTGCAGCCTCCCACACACACCGTGGGAGGGAGAGAGAATGTTGTCGTTTTCTAAGATTCTGGGCCCCTGGGAAATTATCTTAGCCTGACCGACACTCTATGACCTTGATGGTTCTGTATTCTCATAAATAATAGCAATTATCGCAGAGGGGACAAAGCTGGAGGAGTCTTGGTAGATCTTCATGCTGGCCTTAGGCCCTCTGCTGACTAGCTGTGTTTACTTGCATATGTAACCTGACCTTTATGTGCTCATGGCTGTGTTTCTTAAAATATCTCGGTTGCTGTAATGGGCAGTTACTTTTTCCTTTCTCGGAAACTGACCCAGACTTGCAAGTGGAAAGCCCTCCTTCCCTTCCCCCACGCAACCATTCCATCTATGTACTTCTAGGTAATGTCTCCCTCAGACCAGCCCTCCCATCCCGCTGGTTCCAGTGACCAGCGGTGGGCATATGAATGAGGCTGCCTCTGTCACCGTGATTCCTGACCCTGTTTTTTGTTTGTTTGGTTGGTTGGTTGATTTGGGGGGGGGGGGTTGTGTATTTTTGTTTTGTTTTGGTTTTTGACTCTGGGGAAAGACTAGGTTCAAAGCTGTCAGATAGACAGAGGATTATGGAATGTGGAATACCCCCCACAGATTCATGTGTTTGCATACTTAATCCTCAGCTAGTGGTGCTGTATTTAATGGTCATGGAGCCTTTAGGAGGTGGAGCCTTACTGGAGGAAGTGGGTACTACAGGCAAGCTTGCGGTTTTATACCCCAGCCCCTCTCCCTGTCCTCTCTTTGCTTCCTGTCCAGTCAAGGTGTGAGGAGTCCCATATGCATACTTTCACCATTAGCCATGTCTTCTCCCTTCTGTGATGGGCTGTGCACCTCAAACTGTGAGCCAAGATGAGCCCTTCCTCCTTTTCAAAGTTGCTTCTTGTCAGGCATTCAGTCATGGCAGCAAGAAAAGCAGCTGTTGCAGAGAGTTTTTCCAAGCCATTTTCACCAGAGATGAGTCTCTGTTGAGAACGAAGAGCAGGGCTTGTTAGAAAGACACCAGAGGCTGTGGTTTCCCCAGAGTTCAGAACATCTCTTAAGACGCAGAGATTCATAGTGGATTGCTCTATTAACACCTGCCCCATACACCATCTAGGACCCTAACAGCACAGTGTCTTTAGGGGAAGGTGCTCTTGGGATTGAACCCAGGGCCTTGTGCATGCTTAGTCTACACAGTACTACTGAGCCATATACCTCCCCATTGTCCTGTGCATGTATATGTGTGTGTACTCATGAGTGAGTGTGTGCAGGTGCACATCTGTGTACATACTTAGAAAGGCCAGGAGTATTGTTCCTTAGACACCATGTTTTGAGACAAGGTCTGTCACTGGCCTAGAAGTCACCAAGTAGGCTGGTATGGCTGACTGCCCAGTGAACTCCAGGATCTGCCTCCTGAGAACTAACATTGTAAATTATGTCCACCTAGCTTTCTTTACATAGGTTCTGAAGGTGGAACTCTGGTCTTTGTGCTTGCGAATTCAGTTGCAAGACTAGTCCATCTCCCCAGACCTTACAGTACAATTTCAAAATGTGCTCCTAATGCAAAGGCGTGCAGTCTGAACTCAGGTAGTTATGTGGAAAACCCAGTAACTTATTAGGTAGGCTTGATAGCAGACTCTTAAGGACATTAGTTCTGTGCGCAGTGGTCAAATAGAAGCTGCTGTCATCATCTGTTGTGGGTTTTTGTGAGATGTCCACCCATAGTCCCAGGCGTTTGAATACTTGGTCCCCAGTTGGTGGCACTGTTTAGGGAGGCTTAGGAGGTGTGGGCTTGATATAGGAGGTATGTCATTGGAGGCATGCTTTGAGACTTTAGAGATATACACTCTTTTGAGTTCACTATCTGCTTCATGCTTGTAGTTTAAGATATGATAGGCAGCTTCTGCTCCAGCCGCCATGCCTGCCTCTTCCTTACCATGGTGGTAATGGACTCTTGCTGTGGGATAATGCTCTTGTATACTGTAAAGATTTGTCACTTGATCTGGTTTAATAAAACGCTGATTGGCCAGTAGCCAGGCAGGAAATATAGGCTATCAGACTAGGAGAATGCTCGGAAGGAGTACAGAATCAAGGACTCACCAGCCAGATGCAGAGGAAGCAAGATGTGGAAATACCACTAAGCCACTGGCCAAGTGGCAATATATAGATTTAATAGAAATGGGTTAATTTTAAGTGTAAGAACTAGTTAGTAATAAGCCTGAGTTACAGGCCAAGCATTTATAAGTAATATTAAGCCTCTGAGTCAATTATTTAAGAAGTGGCTGCCAGGTATTTGGGAACAGGCAAGCAGGAGAGAAACTTCTGCCCACAGACTCTAATTAGAACTATAAGCCTAAATAGACCCTCCCTTCTATAAGTTGCCCTAGTCATAGTATTTATTACAGCAATAGAAAAGTAACTAATATATCATCATTGATGGGAGTTATTGTACTGTTCTCGGGAGGGAAAGGAAGGGAAGTCTTTGATTGATGTCTTAGGTATAACGTCCATACCTGTGTGGCATCTGGTTGAGGGGAGCTCATTCTGTTTGGGTTGATGAGCACTGGTCTCCTCATGGTTTGAATGGCCCTTATTTGCTGAAATTGAACAGGGCACACACAGCCAGTTCCTGAGGGTGGACACTCATGGGGTCCCCTTGCCTCGTGAGACCACTAATTCTCATCTGATTGTTTTGGCTTGGTGTTGACCACGGCTAGGTATGGTGTAGCAAGACAAGCCAGGACTTGGTTATCCCTGGAGTACAAGATAATGTCTGGAGAGACAGAAGTCGGGTTCCTTGGGTGATGGCAGTCTTCTTTTTATTCATCTGGGTTCCAGGTAAATACTCGGGCAGATTCACTGAGCTGGATCTTGTATTCAGCTGTATGGACCTGGCTGAGTATATGTTACTTCAGGGATCCCTAGGCAGGCCTTGCTGTGTGTACGTTACATCAAGGGGAAATGTTCAGGAATGAATGAGCAGCATCCATTTCATTACGCTTATTTGATTTCAGATTTCTGTTACACACATGGAGTGAACCTCAGAATTCTTCCATGATTAAAAAAATAGGACTCACATAGATTTTGTTGAATCGATGTTAATTTAGAGCTGGGAGAAACACAAAGTCACAAGAATTTCTTTGACAATTCAAGCATGTTTTATGTAGGCCCTCTGAACCTGTTTGTATTGATATCATTAGTGTGATATTTAGACTCCATCTTGAACAGGCCCGCTGACAAAGATTACAAAAATGTCAGTCTCTCCCCAGGGTAGGTTTTTTTTTTTTTTTAATTCATAACCAGAGAGTTCATTCACAAATGTAGGTTAAGATGAACTTACATGATTATAAATTAACTTTGGCAGAAAAAAGGAAAAAAAAGGCTTACAGCAAAAACTTTAAAAATGTCTTTGCCAGAGCACATTGGTCAATCAGGCGAACTTTAGATGTTTATGGACAAAAGCAGTTTCCCACCGCATCACATCTTGATGGGTAACGGTTGGCAAAGTAATTGGTTTAGAAATTGTTATTCAAAACACACCGGACATTTTGCTTGTAAACTTGCGGGATTTTGAAAACAAGCAGGCCTGGTTCACTGGGATTTCTAATTTGCAGCAGCATACAGGATAACCCATGTCATCCTCAGCCAAAGGTGCACGGCTAGTCATGCTCGCACCCTTGGAGGTTGTCAGGAGAAAGAGCGTCCTTCCTTTGCAGATTTTCTCAAAGAAATGCAGGTACTCAGCCAAGCCTGTCAGATCAGTGGACCATTTGTTATCTTGAATTAAACCAAGAGCTTCACACCTCAGCCTTTGTAAATACTAATGCTACCTCTTAGGTTTCAAATACCTTAAGAGTGTGTTGTAATTAAAAAAAAAATCCATCATTCTTAAGTGATTAAAAATGAAGAAGTATAACTAACCCCCCCCTCAAATTTGGAATATTCAAAAATCTGAAACTTTGAATACCTCTCTGCACACCCCCAAATGGAGGCTCCCACACCTTAGTTCCTGTGGTGGTCGGATCCAGTATACTGAAAGCATTGTTCAAAATCACCTTTAGGCTACATGTATCAGAAACACAAGTGAGTTTCCTGTTCAGACCTGTGTTTCACGCTCAAGATAGCTCACTATATGTCTGGAAAAGTTTAAAAAAAAAAAAAAAGCAAGCTTTCATTCCATAATTCCCAGGTAAGGGAAACTCAGCCTGTATGTGGAAGTGGATTTAGTGTTGGGTGTCCCTGGCCATGGATTCTGAAATCGTCTCATTCAGAGATGTGTTCCCTTGTTTTCCCAGAAGAATGAACAGCATTGCTGTCTGTTAGAGTTAGGCGCTTGAGTTCTGCGCTGATGTCTTCCTCCTTAGCCAGCTCTCACTGTGTTCAGGGTTCGGGTCTAACCAGAACCTATCCTGGACCAAGCTCATTTGAACAGCATTTCTGGTGCATATGGGATGATGGGTCTGATGATGGTGTGTCACATGTTACCCTGGCTTCAGATTTGTGTGTGATGAGTTTGTTCAGGTATTAAGCTAGTCACAGTCTCTGGGCAAGGAGAGTTCTCAAGCCCCTGGCAAGAAAACTGGACCAGGTATTAGGTCTGGTCTGTCTGCCAAGAGAATTTCTCCCCAAGCCAGTCCAGCCCTCCATTTCTGCCTTCCTTTCTCACTGGAGACACCTTCCCTTCTTGTCTTAGTTATGGTTTCTATTGCTAGGAAGAGACACCATGAACACAGCAACTCTTGTAAAAGAAAACATTTAATTGGGGCTTGCTTACAGTTCAGAGGTTCAGTCCATTATCATCATGGTGGGACATGGCAGCATGCAGTTAGACATGGTGCTGCAGACGGAGATGAGAGGGATTTTACCTCCCTCCCTCCCCTACAGACAGGGTTTCTCTGTGTGTAGCTTTGGCTGTCCTACAATTCGCTCTGTAGACTAGGCTGGCCACAGACTCACAGAGATCTGCCTGCCTCTACGTCCCAAGTGCTGGATTGATTAAAGACGTGCACCACCACTTGATTGGCGGGCAACAGGAAGTTTGCCTGGTCTGAGACACTGGGTGTAGCTTGAGCATAGGAGACCTCAAAACCCACCCCCCCACAGTGACACACTTCCTCCAACAAAGCCACACCTCCTAATAGTGCCACTCCCTATAGGCTTATGGGCACCAATTCTTTTCAAACCACCACACTTCTCTTCTGGGATATTTAGAAACATGGACAAGAGGGGAGAAGCCCTGGCTCTGTGTTATATAATGAGAACAGCTATGTCAGAGGGATTGTCTTGCTGCATTTGTGTCCCCAGCTCTGGTGTTCTCTTGTTTTGGTTTTTTTATTTTGTTTTGTTTTGTAACCCAGAGTCTTTATTTTGAAATAGTGTCTCACCCCTTAGCCCAGGATAGCCTCAGACCTGCCTCAGTCTCCCAGATATGCATGCACCACAGGCATGCACCACACACCTGACTGCCCTTTGCATTTTATGTTTGTTGTATCCGTGGATTGCACTAGGAGTCCAAGGAGAGAAAATAGATTTCACTGTCTGGGTTTGTGCAAATGTACACTCTGCGTTCACACAGTGACTCAACTACCTAACGAGATGTCTCTCAGAACATGTCTTCATCATTAAGGAGCTTGCGACTAATTTTCTTGACCTACTGACCTCTTTGGCATTGTATATGGCTTTTCTCATCAGTAATAGCAGACCATTCTGTGCATGGTCCAAAACCCTTATACGTGATGAGGTAAGACCAGAGCTTGCTGTACCAGACATAGCTTCTGTCTTTCTAAATCAGATGGCTTGTTTAGTGCTAAGAAGGGGTGCTAAGAAGGGGAGAGAGTCCTGTGCATACTTTAACAGGGTCCATCAGACGTTCTGATCACCATAAGCATAAAGTGTTTATCCTGCCAGCCCAGAGCTCTGGCCCAGACTACGCATTGACCGTAGCACGAGTGTCCCCTGCTCTGTGGCTTTGAAAGCATGCTCATGGCAGGTGACAAACATTGTGAGTACATGTGGGTGGTTTGTGCAGGTTAAACTATGGGGGGAGAATTTGTAATCCTACTCCTCAGGCTGTTTAGAGTACCCAGGACTGTCA
Organism: Peromyscus aztecus; assembly: GCA_902168405.1. Lineage (NCBI taxonomy): Eukaryota > Metazoa > Chordata > Mammalia > Rodentia > Cricetidae > Peromyscus > Peromyscus aztecus. The sequence continues at coordinate 16,867 of CABHPQ010160807.1, read as the reverse complement.
ACAGTTTCTACAGGTTGACCAACCATAGTCAGAAAACTCTAAGTCTGAAATTCAAAGTGCTCCAAAACCTGAAACTTACAGGACTTCATTAGTGAAAAGTCTACATGTTGGATCTTGGTTTCTTACAGGAAATCTTTTCTGCAGATCATGTGTGTACTACATAAATGACACATTAATCACTTTTTTATTAATTTTACAGAGCCTATCCCTGCAGTGGGTAGCTCACTGTGTATGTGCACAAATCCTCAAATCTAAAAAGCCTGCAGTCAGAACCCCTTTTGGTCCCCACATTTTCAGGTTAGGGAAACTTAGTCCGTGTCGATTTTTAAGCAATGGAAATTAAGATCCAGGTACATCGTCCATTGCATCAGGCTGCAGGCTTGGTCACTTCTGTGTATGAGTCTGAGGAGCAGCCTAGTGAGTGAATTGCCAAAAGGAACACCATTTAAGAAGTTCAGTGTGCGGGTCTGCTGGGCTGGGTTGCAAGTAGATGCAGAATTGACTGTCACTCCTGACTTTGAGTTTATGAGACTGTTTCTATGTTTACTTCAAAATGTACTTAACATTCAATTCAGACGGGCTTCCAGATGTTCCGTGACAACTGGAGCCGGAAGGAAAAGTTTTTGTTGGAGAGTTGACCCCAATGCTGAAGAGTTTCTCAGAGCCCTTGCCCCGCCCGACTTTGGCACTCCTTGCCATCTGCTTGAGAGCCATGGCTGCAAAGGGCCACATGCTGATGACTGGACTCAGTTAATTTGTCTAACGTATCTCACCATGCTCCCAAAGAGTCCACAAAAAATGCCTTGTAACTAGAAGTTTTTTCAAAAAGCGAATAGAGAAACCATAGCGAAGGGAGAGAAGAAGCAGGAAATTAAGATGGTATTGGGGGATAGGGAAGACTGATATTTAAGTTCCATGTAGTGGTTCAGAAGACGTGATGGTGTATTAGTTATGTCCTGCAGTGCTACAACAAATACCTGGCTTAGCAATCCGAGGAAGGGGAGGGTGTATTTGGGCTCATAGTTCGAAGGTACGGTCTGTCAAGGTGAGGAGGGCACCATGGCAGGAGCCTGAGGCAGCTGGTCACTTAGCATCCCAGTCAGCCTGCCTTTTTTGTTTTTTGTTTTTTTTTTTTTAATTAGTCTAGGATCACCCATGGAGTGGTACCACCTACATTTAAGATGGGTCTTCCCATTTTAATTTTACCTACTATAGGAATTTCCTTACAGACATTAGGTGTGTTTTTCACGGTGATTCTAAATCCCATCAAGTTGAAAATCAAAATCAATCATCAAGGGTGATCAGTCACAAATTTGGCTCGAGCCTCCTCATCGCTAGGACAAAGAAAGAAGTACGATCATTTATAGAGTTTAAATGTTGAGCCAGTTAAAACTGACTTGACACTAAGAAGAGACAAAGAGGTGCCTTGTCCTAAGACCCAAGAGACATTTGTCCTTTTGTTGCAGAGAGGGTGGGTGGGACAGTGACCACAGGACAATTCTGTCTCATCAAATAAGCCAGAAAGATTTGTGTGTGGTTTAATAGGAAGCTCCTGTACCGGCTGTAAGCAGACCTACGACCACAGACGCTCGGTAGCCACTGCATTAATAGCCCAGACATTATCCGTCTGAGTCTGCTCAGGGGGTCATGGAATCTGGAGTTGATTCACATCTACAGACACACAGGGGACCACTGCTTCAGGCAGGGAGGCACACACACCCCTCTCCCAACTAAATGAGATGGTGGCCACTGCAGCAAGTACTGAGCGGGGGAGTTAATGGTGCCCAGGTTACCCGAGTGCGTGAGAGGATGGGAGAGTGGGGTTCACACGGAAGAGGGATTCATTCCCATCAGGGATGTCTCCTGCCCTTCACTCCCGTCTTGGTGTAGTTTTTAGAAAATGAGATTGTGTAGATAGAAAAGGCATCGTGTAAATGAGACATCTGAAATGAAGTATGTTGAATTATCTTTAAATTATTACTCCATTATGTTTATCTTCGTGGATGAAAGTGCTTGCATGTAAAGAGTGGGATTTAGTCAAGTGTCTTCAAGACTTTCAGGAGCCTGGCTTTATCCCAGTAGCTACTTTTGGTGACTCTTGCCCTGAGTTCCAGGCCCTGCCTCTGGCCGTGGCATGGCTGCCGCCATCATCATTACCCCTGCCTGTTTCCAGAAGAAACCAGGAACTTAGCAATGCATCGTGAGCCGGCTTTCTTTTCCTTTCCTTTCTCTTGAAACCTCCCAAAGAACAGAAATGGCCAAGAACACAAAGTCAGAATTGTTCTCTGTTCTGGAGGCGGAAGGCAGCTGGGGACCAAGACTTCCTGTGTCCTCTTCCTCTCATTCCCTTTGTCGGCCACAGCAAGACCATGGAAACACCATTACCCCCATCTTGCTGCCTCTCCATGCAGTGGCCTTCAGGGAATCTGTGGTGATCTATAACTCATGGTGTGTGTATGTGTGTGTGTGTGTGTGTGTGTGTGTGTGTGTGTGTGTGTGTGTGTATATGCATGCATGCACGCTCATTCATGTGTTGTATTCACGTTTAGAGATGTTACCATTTTTAGTGGTGCATGGGAGAACAGTCTTGATTTCATTCTTCATGATGGCTTCTTTAGTTTTCCAAATGAGAAAGACAAGCATGGATGCTCTCCTGTACTGTTGGGTACAATGTCTGAGGTTGAGGGCATTTGCACACTCTCTGGTCTTTCCATGGGTGTGTTCTGAGGGGGTGGCACCCCAGAAGAGGGCTTGAAAGCTCCCAGATCCCTTGCTTTGTAAAGCTGATGTTAATGGAGAGCAGGACCTAGGAACAGCTCACACCCACAGCTAGCCATCGTATTTCAGACTGCTTAAGGAGGGTTCACCTGGGAGGGAAGCCCCGCAGGGACTGGGAGAAGTGCTCTAATGTGGCGTCTTCCAGGGGCATCTGATTATGCACAGATTGGTAGGTAGGTAGCTTGTTCTTAAACAGTTTCTCCAAAGGAGAATTCTAGTACTTCAGTAGTGAGCTTCAGCTGAAAATTTCTGAAAACAGTTTCTTCTGCTGTCTGTTTAACTCTTCTTAATGGTTCAAATACAATTTCCTTTACTTCTGTCTCCTGCAAAGGAAACAGTCAAGTAAACAGCGAAACCATCCATTCCCTGCATCCCCATAGATCACACTGGCAATGTCCCCTGGACTCTGCATCCTGGGTGCTCGTCCGGTCTCCTCGCCTAGCAATGGATGGGTCTGGCTGGTGACAGTAGCTGATAGAGATCACCTCCACCTGTCTTCCCTCTGGGAATTGAAGGGCACTCACTACAAGATGGGTGGCTACCAAGGCATCTGTCCATTGGCCAACGATTTGTTTCTAAAGAATAAACTTGTTTTTGCCTGGATCAAACCATTGCCGTCAAAGTCACTTGATTCTGGTTTTTTTTGCCCTACTGAGGTAAGTTTCTACTCAAGGAGAAATAATCTGTTCTTCAGAAAGGCCGGTGTAAAAATGAACACTGTGCAGAGTGGAAATAACACAGCTTTATCTGGGGTCTGGGTCTTTGAAGGGTAGACTCACAGGGGTCCCACCTGCTCAGGCTCCTGTTGGCAGGATATCAAGCCCCGGTCTTATGGCCAGATCTTCACTGAATAATGAATGAGCCAGCATCAAGCAGGTCAGAAATAGAAATCAATGAAGATAAACTCTACCAAGAAGAGAGCCGTGCGTGAGACTGATGGAGTACAGTGAGGCTGGTGGATGCCAAACACACGAACATAAGTGCTTTATTCTCACAGATAAGGGAATGTAAAAAGAAACCTGTGGCTTAGGGAAGAATCACAGGGACCAGGGCCGGAGTGGCTTCTTTCCATGCTTAGAATGAGGAAGAATGAGCGAACAGCCAGACCTTCTGCTCCTTAATGGCTGGTACGGCGGCAGTTGCTCGCCGCTCACTGCTCCTGGGAGCCAGACGCCAAACATCTTCATCAATCATACGTTTGCAGCTGGGTGACCAAAATAGATCTGCACGCAGCCTGTTTGTCCTGGCCTCGCCGTCCACGAGGTCATTGAAGAAGCCTGATTCCTGCCCCGTTCCCCTCATTTCCCGGACTGCCCGTCAGGTCCACCTGCCTGTTTAGGTCTAGCTCACCCCTTTGATCTCTGGTGACACAATCTTACTGGCTGATTGATTTTCGTTTGTGGGCGATTGAAGGGCATTATGGGAGAGTCCTTTTTATTCCAGTTGTTCCATGAGAAACGCTCTATTTCCCCACTGGAAATGACAGCAGGTGTCCTTAAAAAGGCAGTGTGGTGTGCGGGAAGGACAGTCTGTTTCCCGGGCTGACGGCAGGACATTGGAAGAAGTTCTTTCATTAGGGACTTCTCAGATGTATGCCTTGGGGAGCAGGCAGGGCTATCTCACCTTGCCCTCCATGTGGGACTCTGGAGAGCTGGTTTTTTTTCTCCCCCCTTAGTTGTCTTGGGTGTTTTTTTTTTTTTTCAATGAACCATTTGAGATTGCCCTAGAAGGATGGAGGAATTACTCTGCATAGTGCCACTTCTGTCTTTGATTTCCCCAGAGGCCCTTGTCTTGATGGTAAGAATGATAAAAATGGCGGGTATGCCTGGGGTATGTTTTGAAAATCAAAGATGGCCGACCTCTGATCTCAAGGGACTCCTCCAGGTATTGTTAATGGTTTAGTTAGAATCCCATGTGTATCTTCTACAGCAGACTTTGAGAAATGGCACAGAGGCAAGGATTATGCAGTTGGTGAGGAGCTCCACGGGCCACACAAAGACGGGAGCGTTGATGGGACCCTTTCTTAAGCCACTCTGGGGAGGAGACAGGGTGGGGGAGCTGACTCGTTTGGTAAAATGCTACAAACATGAAGACCCTCAGTACCCCAACATTTAAAAAAAAAAATTCAGGAACAGCAATGAATGCTTTTAATCTGAGCACTAGAGAGGGGCGACAGAGGAGGATCCTGGGAGCTCATTGACCAGCCAGTGCCTTTGAATCAGTAGGCTCCAGGTTCAGTGAGAGATCCTGTCTCTTCCCCCGACCCCCAGAAAAAGGCGGCGAGTAATGGAGGAAGGTTCCTGACATTGAACTCAGACCGGCACACATACAGCCTCTCACCCCATACACATGTACATACACACAAAAAGACTCCGGCCAGCCTCTGTCTGAGGGAATAGACTTTTGTCAAAAGGCTTTTTAGACTTACATTTTCACCATCCTTCGGATCTAGTTCTGTGTCTGATGTGGAGTAAGTGGGTGAATGGGGCTCATCTTCAAAGGCAGCTTGTGCCAGGTGGGCACACTTAGTTTTTCTGAGTCCAGCTTGAATCTGCACAGGTAGAAAGAAACTCAGAGACACTAGTGGAATCAAAATGAAAGCAAAACGCAGCAGCGTGGATTCATCTGTGGCTAGTGATAAAAAGTGTCAGTGTGTGAATTTCTTGAGAGATGCTTAACAATAGACTGTGTCCTTAGCTGTCCGGGCCTTTGGGAGGCTCTGATAGGGAGTCGCTCACTTGTCTGGATGCCAGGAGAGTGTCGCAGAGCAGTCTCTGGCCTCCAGGAACTTGGCCTCTAAGAATCTGAACTGCCCCAGATGAGCCAGTGTGGGAAATGCATGTGGGGGTAACAAAGCTTCTTCATCGATCCCCACATGTCAATAAAGCACTTCGCTCTCTTGCCGTCTCTGCTAAGTGCCTCTAAGTGCTCATTACTGGGAGCTGGTCTGCAGAGGGCTGTGGTGGGGTTGTGGAGGCCAGGGTGTGATCATCAAAGGTGGCCTTGGGGACTCTGGCTCTGAAAAGGTGATAAGGACAAGGTGTTCTTCTGGACACTAGAGGGGCTGTGTGCTCAGAAGAGGAAGTTCGTTGTTCTTTAAGTTGTTGTTTGGGTTTTGTTGTTGTTGTTGTTGTTGTTTTGTTGAAACAGTTTTACACGACCCAGCTTGGCCTCACACTGGCCTTGAACTCCTGATCTTCCCCCCCCCCCCCCCCACACACACACACACACACATCCAGTACTGGGATTACAGGTGTGTGCCATCATTGCCGGCACCAGAAGCAGAATTGAGAAGGGGTCCTGCACACTGGGTGGGGTGCGCAGGCTGATGGTCTCTAAGAGGGACGGGTAGACACACTGGAACACAGGTGGGTTTTGTTGATTGGGCAGATTGGTTTTGAAATTTTTTGAATTCAGGAAATTTCATAGATGCTGGATTCCTGGCTTCTCTCAACAGCCAGGAGGCATGTGTTCCAGAGCAGCTGCGGCCAGACAAGAGTGGCCACTGCATTGTTGCCCAGGTGCCCAGCTCTAATCAGCCTGCCCATGTCGCCACATCCCCACTTCACTCAGACATCTGGATTCGAATGCTAAGTGGGGAGTGTGCCTGCTGAATTCTGAGTCCTTCCAGGTTTGTGCCATCAAGCGGTGCTGTAGAGAGTGGGAGAGAATGAATAATGGGACGTGGCCGTGAAATGGCACGCCACGGCACAGACCCATTTCTCGGCACCTGAGCTCACTTTTACTCATCCGTCCCTTCAAGTCCTGGGAAGGAGGTGCTATTTATTGGGACTCTGCTTCCCAGCTGGAATAACTGAGCACAAGCTCCATAAGGGCTAGTGAGTGGCTGGGACATGCAGGTCAGCCCTGAGGTTTCCATCCAAGCCGCCAGCTCCAGGATCCATGCTCTTGACAGTATAGTACTGACTCTGGCATTAATACTAATACTGATACTAATGAGGGCTAAGATCCTGATGCACAGAATCCTGAGATGGCAGTGCTGGATGCTTTGGGGGAGAGGGGCATGACCTTGGGTCCTTGCAGCCGGCATGAAGCCAAGTGCTGTGTACAAACTCAGCTGCAGAACTTGGCCAGGATAAGCATCTGCTGGGGCATGCAGCTGGAGCCTTCATGAGGACAGCAGACTCAGGAAACCAGCCAGATTTTGAGAATGAGTTTAGGGGCTCCACACCAATGGCTGGCAAGAGAGTACAGAGAAGTTGGGGGGGGTGATGGCAAATACTTATTATTTATTAATATTTGGAGGCCTGAGACAGGCCTGTCTGCACATTCCAATTCTGTGAACCATAGTTGAATTTTGATTCTCTTCTGTTCATTGGCAACTTGACTCGGTGCTCCAACCCAGTGGAATTTGCTCCCACTAGCCAGACTTTTTTAGACATGACCCTGAGAATAAAATCATGCACGCATGCACCATTTTTCCCACCCTGCACTTAAAACAGAGGTTTTTTTATCCTGGGCTATGCTAGGGAAGAGTCCTTTATTTACCCTCCTTGGGGACAACATCTGGCAAAAGTGAGACCACGCCTAACAAGTGATTTGAACTTGAACCAACTCTCTACCTTGAAGCTTTGCAAAGACGTGCTGACCCTGGGCAACCTTCCCTGCAGGAAGTCCTCAGGGTCACCTCTTTACAACCTTAGTGTCCTAGAGGGAATTGTTAGATCCCTGCTGGAGGCCCTTTCTCCGCACCCGAGAACCTGCTCTGTAAACCCGCTAAGGATGCCGCCAGATGTGTACTCCCCTTGGGCCTGGATTCTCCAGACCCAGGCCAGTTCACATTCTGCCCTCGATGGACACTGACTACGAGGGAGGTACTTGTAGTCGACCTGGTGGCTTCAGGCTGTCCCTGGCTCAGTCTCCAAGATCAGCATATAGACCGGGCTGCAGATGCCCAGTGCCCTTGCAGGCCCTTACAGGCCCTCTGCCTTCCCTTGCCTCCCCTTGTCTCTGAACAGAAGCCACTTCCCAGGACTGAGAAGTTGGGGACCTGATGATGGATCAGGCAGCTCAGAGAAGTGTTACAGTAAAGGAGGGGGTTTTGTGACCTAAGCCAGGTTGACTATGGTGATGTCTCCCAGGACCAGTGAGACCATCAATAGTTACAGTACTGCTGTAGGAGGCATCTGGGAGATGGAAGGCAGACATGATTGGAGGCCACACGGAGACATGGTGACTTCAAGGTGGTAATGCTCATGAGCAGGGGTTTTGTTTGTTTTCCCTTTTGATTAAAGATTTAAACATAAACCCAGAACTTTCTATCTTGATCCTTATTTTTTTCTCCTCTCTAGGCAGTTCTGGGTCAACAGCATCCTTTTCGGCCAGTGAGCCGGGCACACGTGTTCCAATGGCAGAAGCATTGTTTTTCCCTTCTGACTGCGCCATTCTCCATGGCCTGAAGGAAAAATTTGATGTCTTGAGTCCAGGTTCTCGTCTGTGAAATGGAGACATCAAAGGGTGCTCTCCTTTATAACTGGCAGTTTTTGTGGGTTCTCTCCAGAGTGCTCTGTCAGGAATTATCACACAGTAAACTGGAGTTTAAATGATTTCTTACGTATTTATATCCCACTTTTAAAAGCAAAACCCCCAACTTGAGTCATGCTCTGTTGGATTAATCCAGGGATCCACACATGCGCCTTTTCTGGGAAAGGCCACATGGCGAATGTTGTGGCTTTCCATGTCATACAATGGATTCATTCTGCTGCAGACTGAGATTGTTCAGCCACAGATCAAATGAACACTAATGGCCATGACTCAGTCCAAAAACAATCTTTATTTATGGACATTGATGGTTGAATTTCATATAATATTCATGTGTCGGGAGATATTTTTCTTTTTGATTTTTTTTTTCAGTAATGAAAATATTTTCAGACCATCAGAAGCTCCGGCTAGGGAAGAACACTCAGGTTTGGCCCGTGGGCTGTAATAGGATTGTATCCAAATTCCTGTTGGAAACCTACACGCTGCTGTGTCTTTTATGGCACTGTCCCATGGCTGGCTTGTGTCTGTTTCTCCTGAATGAACAGGGACCATGAGTCTCTTCTCAGTAGCCAGAGTCCCCAGTGTATAATAGGTACTTGCTGAATGCCTTCCAAATGAGCGGTGTAGCAATTATCCCCCTATGTCTACATGAGACATTTTGGAAATGATCGTCTCTTTCCTAGAATGCCGCGTCTGTTTGGGTGGATTCATCCTGGAAGGTGTACCACTGTGTATCCCCGGTGCTGCCTTCCTGCGCTTCAAAGGCTGCGCTACAGTAGGTGCCTGCAGAAAGACCCTCTTTCCCGACAGCCTTTGCCCTCAGAAGCCCACCTGAGCTGTCTGCCATAAGGACTGTGTCACAGGGAAGGGAAAAGATAGTGACCCTCCTTGACTGCAGTGGGTGGTCCATAAACACACCGTGGGACTCCAGGACTTCCCTAGAATGTTCCTCTCCACTGTTGGCAAGCTTTAGCAAGTAGAGCCTATCTATGAAGTCCAGACTCTCAGGAGACTCATTTCAACATGCCCCTGAAATTCTTAATTTACCCCTTGTTTGTATTTTTAAGGCGAGAGCTTTCTTTGTAATTTCAATTATGGAATGATGTTTGGTATTCAGATGGGTTGGTGTTTGTATTGGCTCCGTGGTTTCCCGTGAGAGGCTCGAGGTCCCCGGGGGAAGATAGCCACGCACAGAGTTGGAGATGTGGGAGACACAATGCCAGGACGCACAAAGGAGAAATTACAACCATTTACTTGTGTATTATTTTCTCAATTTGAAGCACTTGAATTCCAGAGCTCTCAAATCAAGAGGTTGAATTCCTGGCATTTTAAAGTATTCCACTCGAATAAGCTGCTTAAACCATTCAAATGGCTTTTTAAAAAATGTTATATGCACCCCCTGCCCCAAATTGCCTGTTTCTTAGATCATGTGCTCTTGAGATTTTCTTAATTGAAGTTTTGCCTTTTCTTTTTACTTCAAATCAAAATCATTTCTGTAGTCAAAGAAGTTTTCATTGTGTTCTCAAGGGCTGTGTGGATTTCTTGACTCTGTTTCCTGACAGGTGAAAGGGGATTTTGCACAGACCTCCTGTAGTGTGAGTGTGTGTGTGTGTGTGTGTGTGTGTGTGTGTGTGTGTGTGTGTGTTCGTGTGCATGTATGTGCTTATCTTACCTTCCAGAAGAAATCCTCCAGCTCTGCCATTCTCCCTTTAGGGTCTCTTATCTGTAAATACAGCACCACCTACATTTCTAAGCTCTCTTGTCCAGTTTGACTAAATTTAGCCACGGGAGAAGGGAAGGGAAAGGTATTCATTCTCAGAGTCACAGACAGCTCTGCCACACACTTAACTAGAGATCAGCTGACTGGATGCAAGAGTGTGAAGGGCAGAACTGAACTGGCCATCATCGGTGTGCCTTTTTGAAAGAATCTTATCATGAAACAGGGGGTAGGCTGTGAGGTCTTTGCCCTGGTGGCATTTCCTATGGCAATAACAGAGCATTGAATGTATAATTCGGTCTCAGATCTGGCTGGGTGCCCAAAAACGAAGAACCAAGCGAGGTAAAGGTTAGATCCTGTCGAGGGTAGCGTTAGTTTTAGACCAAGTAGCTGAGGAAGACCTTTTTGAAGAACTGATGCAGAGTCCAAAATGTGCTCCCACTGACCAGAGAAGCTCTGTAATCAGAGAGGGCAAGTGCAAGGGTCCTGTGGCTGCTTGAAATAACAGCAGAGGGCTGGGTGTGGTAGTGTCTCTGAGTTGGAGGACAGCCAGGGCTGCACAAGGGAGCTCTGTCTCAACAAACAAGAAACAAACAAACAAACAAGAAAAGAAGTAACAGCAGAATCAGCAATGAGCAACCAGAATGGAAATACAGGGTTTTGTTCTAATTGTGATGGGAAACCGCTAGAAGGGATTGGGATGACTAGAAATAATCAATTTCTTATAAAAATGTGTCAGCAAGGTAGAAGGGAGACAGGAGGAAGGCTGCTGTCCTAATCTAGGTAAGGATAATGGTGATGGCTTAGCCAAAGCTGTGATGGTAGAGGGGGTGAGACTTGGTTGTTGACCACTGATTTTTTTTTTTTCCTTTTGGAGAGTAGAGACCTCGTGGAGGTTGGGTGGGTAGATGAGTAGGTGATGGAAGGATGGATGATAGGTGGGAAGATGTGTTGGTAGGTGGGAGGGTGGATGGATGGATGGATGGATGGATGGATGGATGGATGGATGGATGGGCAGATGAGAAGATAAATGAATGGATTGGTAGATGGGTGGGTGAATGAGTGGGAGAAGAGACGATGAATAGGTAGATGGGTGGACGGGTGGTCAGGCAGTTGGGTAGATGAATGTTCATTAAGAGGAAAGGAAGGAGGAGATGAAATCTCTCCCTCACCTCTTCCCCCTACACACACATTAGAGCAGTGGGTTGGGAAAGGGATTGTTTATTCATCTGATTTGATTTTCTCAGATCTGGACTTTTCCAGCTATGCCCCAGGAAAGGAGGTGTAGGGACTGAGGCTTGTGAAGCCCATTGTCTAGGGCTCTGGGTACTCACTCAACTCTAGCTGGTAGGCCTTTGAGCTGTTGCGGGCCAGGCACCCAGGCTTGGATGAAGCCCTGCCCCCAGGAAAAAGGATCTTTGAATCTACAACCCTGAACTACAATTGTCAACAGATTCCTCAGCCTTGCCTTCCCCAGTGAGGATAAAGTATCGAGAAAGGCCACTGATATTTTAGGGCTGACAGAAGCAATGACTTCAGGGATAATGTTTGATTGAGTTACAGTTCACAAACCCATGTACTGTGTGGTTCACCCATGCAAGCTGTAAAGCTCGGGGTTTAGCAGCATCGTGGAGCAAGTGGACGGGCATCACCACAGTCAGTTTGAGAGTATTTTCATCATACTATGTGTATGGGGCAGGGGGCATCCTATGCTCTTTTGCCATCATTTCTCCACAATAAATGACTTAATGGATGAAATTTTGCAAGTCGTGGACCTGCTGAACCGTGGGCCCTGATTCTGCATACATAGTCAGGGAGGACAGCCGTAGGGGTCCTGGCTGCCAGGACAGGAAGCAGGTGCTTCTGTTCAGGGAGTGTCCCATGGGGGTACTGCCTCTGCTGTGTACATGCAGGAGTCCTTCTGTCTGGTTCTTTCCAAGACCAAGTATGGGACAGGAACAGAAAAGCCCCGCTTAGTTCAAGTAAGAGAAACGTGCTTTGAAATACCCGCAGTATGTCTCTGCCAGCTGTGAAAATCCCTTCCTCCCCACGGAACCATATTTCCAAATGGTGGTCCTAATGGATAGACCTTCTTTATTTTGTTTCACAAATCGTTTATAGCCCAGAGGCTGAGCATCTAGGCATGGTCTGGGGGTAGGGTACTTCAAGAAATACTTTTAAAAGGGACCTGGCCAAACTAAGCCCTTCCTCACCATCCCCAAGAAAAGCCAAGGGATTTTAAACTGAGAAGTGTCTAGTGAAACAGTTCTCATTTTCAAATGAAACATTTGCTCCGGGGAATGGTACACCCAGAAAATATGTTTTTGTTTGACGTTCAGGGGTGAGAATGGCAGGCTAGGTCGATGGACGGGCAACACAGAGAGGGGAGCAAGGAACAGTGGCACCCGCCGGGGTCCTGAATGCCTTTCCAGACATTGTGATTGGGAATGTCCCTCCCGCTCGGCCTGCCTTTGTCTTTGTTCCCGGTTTGGCATTTCCTCCTCACAGGGAACGCAGAAAAGCCCCCGACTGGTTACGGCAAACTCAAGTCTGCTCATCGGTGGGATTTGTTCAGGATCACTACCGCCACCGTGGTGCTTTCTCACAGTAAGGCAAGGCATCTTCATTGTTTTCCGTGTGGTTCCCCATAGCATGAAAAGGCTGAGGGCAGGGACTTTCACCACCTTCTGCATTGCTACCCGCAGCACGTGATTGATTGTTCTTGGTTGATGGGCACAGAAGGCAAGATATGAGGTGTTTGGGCCATGCGGACCCCAAGCTCTCACAGCTCACCATCCACACGGGAGTGGATGGGGGCTAATGTGCCTGCCTTTGTGTTCCCGTGTTTTCCCTTCTCAACAGTCTAAGCAAAAGGGTTAAGTAAGTGTGGGGCACCTTCACTCACGTTGCACGGAATGGCAAGGTTAAGTTAAGTGGCTTTTCTTGAGAGTCTTCTTTGAATTAAACTTTTCATTCACATCTCATCTTGAAGAGCAAATTTCTTTTAGTACGTACATTTCAGCTTACATATTAGCACAGGCCTGGAGCCTACCTGTAGGAAATCAGACAACAGACCTTTTTTTTTTTTAAGTACTAGCTTTAGCCTGTCTTTCCCTTCACGAGTTACAAGGCTTTCATGGCAGTTGGCAGGTGAACTCTGTGCATTTGTGGCCACAGGCAGATCCCCGTGTCTTTTTGCTTACTGAAGAGTCACTAGAAGGGCTTGTGGATGACATTTGAAGGTATGAGTTAGATAGACAGGAGAGAACAGCTGAGGATTCTTGGGTTATTTGGGGAACTTGCCTAGGGTTCCATTTGTATTATAATGTCACATGTGAAGACAGGAAAGGCCATTGCCAGTATTCTTTAGTTGTGTCTAAGGAAATACTTTGTTGCTTAAAGAAACTTGATTTTGCTAGGGATAGAACACTGAGCCCACAGGCTCTGGGTTCCACCCCAGCACCATAAGGAAACAAATAATGATTTGTTGGGGAGGGCGCTTGGCTTCTCAGGATGATTTTGCCTCTGTTTTATATAAAGGGGTTCTAGATAGCTAGCATTAAGACTGCTAAGATTAATGACTCCGTTGACCTAACTGGTTGGCTGTGGATTAGGTTTTGGGGTGTGTTAGTTCATTTTAACTTTTCCCTCCAGACAAGTGTTGAGAGGCTCTCCTGTGTAGCCAGGACTGAATATATCTGTACTATTTTCGTTCTCCTGTTCTGTTAGACAGAGTTCAGGGGAGTCCTCCTGGGGACTGATGCATCCTGGGGGAAAGGCTCCTATGATTCCCCAGGCTGATACAACGCACACACTGCTGTGTTTTAGCTGCGTTCCTCAGAGAGGCCATGTGCTCGTTCACGCATCCGCTCACCTCCATAGGTCGTGGAAAATGGCAGCCTAGGATTGTTGGGGTAATGTGCTGGAAGCACCATCGTCGTAGCCGACGCTGTCATTTGCTGCTTCGGTTGTGTTTCCTGGTGTCAGCCTTGCAGTGTTTACCCACAGGAGAGGGGAAATGAGTCTGCTCCAGAAATAAAGGGGCAGCATCAATGAATCCGTCATAACGCTCTGTGGCTGTTAGTGTAGCGGACACAGTGTGCTCTTGTGAAATAGGATGGCCAAGGGGACGGATAGACGGCATGGGCTTATCAAAAACCATGTCTAAGTTTAAAGAGGCTGCCCTTCTCCCAGCTCTCCTTAAAGGGAGGGGCATTTAAAATCCAAGACTGGTCTTTGTGTTGCTCACATTGGGTGCCTTCTGAATGAAGAGTTAGCTCCTTATAAAGAATATTAGAAAATAAAACTCACGTTGTAAAACCTGACTTAGCCAAAAGAGACGGCGGGCTGTTATAATCGAGTGACTGTTTCCTAAGGTTCTTGACTGACTTCCTCTTGGTCATGAGATGTTTTAACCTGGCTTGTGGAAATTTTTTAATTCAATGTTCTAGATATGGGAGTATCTATGTGCTTCATAATACCCACTTGGCAGGCTCTTTGAAGATAGGAGTGCCCACCTTCCTGGAGGGTATAGTTTGTCTCTGAGCCTTTCCAAGTTGGCCCTTAAGAGTAGTACCAGATTCTGGCTTCCTGCCTGGGCCGTTCCATTTTCTATCTTCTGTCAGGCTCGAAGAAACTCTTGCATAAAGTATAAATTGTACCTTAATAAAACTGATAGTCTTTTTCCCCCCAAGGGATCCTGATTAATGGACTCTGTCACTATTAAGTGAAGTGGTTTTTAAAAATAGCTGTTTGGCTAGAGTGTTTTGGTTTGGAGTGTGCGTCGCTGGGTTGTTATTTTTACACATAGCAGCGATAGGAAAATGCGGGGCTCTTATCATAACACATGCAATATTTAGATTGGATCCCAGTCCTCCTGCCCTACACTGATTTCCTGCCTTTTGCCTTTGCCTTTTTCTGATGCTTAAGCATCAAGATTGGGGCCTTTTCCCAGAGTAATTGTTGATTAAGTGCTGAACATTTCTGCCATGATTATGAGATTACTGTATTCAGCTTTTAATCTTGTGAGTATCAAATATTTTACTTTAATGGCATCTTCATTATTATTATCATCCACAGCTCTTTCTGTTGGAGTAATGTAATCAGGCAAAATAAAGGTATTGCTGCAGATACGTCTTTTTCCCCCCATCACTTTTTGTGTTGAAATGGAAAGTGCCCTCTGCAGGTTGTCTCTGAATGCTGATAAATTAGGAAAAAAGTCAAGGTTTCTTTTGGTTGCAAGTAGTTGAAGAAGAACTAAATAGAGTGCCTTGTTGAAGGTGATCTCCAGGGCCAGGCATGTAGCCGGAAGTCAGCAGGGCCATTGAATGTGAGTCACGGCAACACCTGTGCTTTCTGGGTGTCCTTCTTGTTTTCTGTAATGTCACGCACAGGGGTACTGTGGTGGTGCACATGGTCAGCCTTTGACGCTCACTCTCCTCATGAACTGGTGCCAGCAGAAGGTAATTGGAATAACATGAGTCAGGTCCATGGGCCAGTGTCATGGAGTAGTAGTGTTCAGGGACATTTCCATAACGTAGGGAAAGGCCTCTCCAAGAGAAACAGGCTCATGGCAAATAGCTTATGGGCTGGATTGTATGTTGTTATATGGGAGAGCCTTCAGCAAGAGCTTCTCTCACTTCTCCAGGCTTCTGGGTGTCAGGTCCTAAAGAACAGACTTGGGGTTCTGAAGATGATCCCAAGCAACAATAGTCAACTGTCAATTGTTCCGTTGGATGAAAGAATGAATGCCTTGGGTGAGTGTCTCCAGATACAGCCAACTCTCTGGTTCTCTCCTGAGATACAGATGTCTCCACTTTGTGTATGAGCAAATAAGTTGGCAATCACCTGATGTCACAGACAGAGAACAGAAGCTGGAGTGCTTGCCCTATCAGTACCCAGGCCTGCCTGTAAGTCCCCTTCAGCCTGCCGTGGTAGGTCTAGGCTGCTTATCCGAAAGCCGTGGCCACCTTGGTGTATGTGATAGTGGGCAGTTAATAGGATGAGGTGTTCAGGGTTGGCCTGCGGTGAGACAGGTGTTGGATTCAGTCAACAGACTGAGTGGTATTTGGACTCTAGCTTGGCATGAACTTGCTCTGTAGACACAAAAAAATCCACCTGACTTGGGTGGCAGAAGCAGGGGGATCTCTGTGAGTTCAAAGCTAGCTTGGTCTACAAAGTTCCAGTACAGCCAGGACTGTTTCACAGAGAAACCCTGTCTCAAAACAAAACAAAACAAAACAAAAAGCAAAAACAAACAAACAAACAAGCAAACCCCCCCCCCCCAAATCCATCCATCTGAATGTTTGTATTGGACCACATTGTTTAACCATTTGGCATCTCTGGACAACAATGTGATCTCACAAGGTTTGTGCTTGAGCATGCATTTGAGTTAAAACAACAACAACAACAATAATAATAATACCTCCATGTTTTAAGTGAGTTTACAATTTTGTGTTGGGTTACATTCTTAGCTATTTGGAACTGTGGGTAGTGGTGACCCAAGGGCCACAGGTTTGTCCCACAAGCCATTAGCCATCAAGGAGCAGTGCTGTTGTATCCCTTTGGGGAAGTCAGCCACTTGTCCCTCAGGACACCAATGTCAGCGATAGGGATGGTGGTGCTAATTGGAAAATTGGAGCTTAACAGAGTTGTTGTTAATAAGCCAAATCATGGAGCCATGGCAGATTGGGGCGGTTCTTCCAAGAGTGTCACTGTAGTACTAACTGAGGCACAGGAGAAAGAAAACCAAATGTTCCGCACACATACTGAGGAACTGGAAAGAGCTCCAGGCCAGGAGGCAGGATTCCCAGGAGCCAGACTAGTCCTTACCTGGCCACCTGTGGCACTCCAGGCACACTGTGCTGGTCT
>CABHPQ010160806.1:0-23682 GCA_902168405.1 Peromyscus aztecus | reverse complement strand
GAGAGAGAGAGAGAGAGAGAGAGAGAAGAAAGTTATCAGTTGGGTTAGACTTATAATCCTTGGTCCAATCAGCTGTGTGGGAGGAATGTAAAATGGGTTCAAGTTAGACTATTTAACCACAAGAGCTTCCCTAGGTCGACTTCCTTCAAAAGGAAGTATGATCTGCCCAGGCGTCAACCAACTAGCAACACATCAGCACATACGAATGCTTTGAGTCTTCTTAGAGGGCTCTTAAGCTGCCACTTCCTCAGAAGCCCTGGTTCTCTATGAGACTGGGAAGTTATGGGAGACAGTAACCATGTAGCCTTGACTCGAACAGTGTGTGCTGATTCCCTCCCTTGCTGCTGTGCCCAAGGTCCTCAGAAGCAACTTAAGGGAGAAAGGGTTTAGTCTGGCTCTTTGTTTGAAGGGCGACAGTCCGCTGTGATGAGGAAGGCATGACAGTGGATGGCCCCATAACAGCTGGAGATGTCAGCTGTATCTCAGCAGATCAGGAGACAGAAACTGGGCAGGAGGTAGGCCAGGCATTAAACTTCAAGACCCCAGCAACGCACTTCCTCTACTAAACGACCCCCTCAAAGATTCCACAGTCTCTCAAAACAGTACCACCAGGTGAGGACCAGGTGGTCCAACATGTGAACCTGTGGGACCCAACTGACATTTATAACGCAGGCCAGTGTTTAGTTTTCAATTCAAAACCATGGATAACACGGCTACTTCAACATTAAATGAAAGAGGGAAGTCTCACTGTTTTCGGGCCTGCTCTGCAGCAAACCATGCTCTAGGGAGCGAAGTATTGTACCTCATCCCATGCTGGGTTCATACGCATGCGCACACTGGGGAGCCCAGAGAAGATGGGAAACTGCCTTAGACGGGCACTCTTCTGATATTTCTTTTTTTTGTAAGCTTAAAACCAAGGACCAGGCTGTGCAGAAGTCCATGCTTCTTCAACAGAAATGTCAACAGAGGCACTATTGTTCCCCTCAGGTGACAAATACCACGGGCCCTGGCCAGCCAAGCTCTCCCGAAACACAACTGTTTCTGTGGCACCAGTGAGAAGGATGCTTTGTTTTAATTGTCACGCTTGGTTTTTTTTTTTTTTTTTTTTTTTGGAGACTTCTTAACACTGCATTTTCTGGGTGACCTTTCCAGAACTGCCTACATGTGTGCCTGCAGAAAGTCATGGGGTGGCTTTGGAAAGGTTATCTCGTCTACACTGCCTTCTTCACAGGAGCTGCCAGGATCCCAGGGGTGAAGTAAAACTAAGAGCAAAGTCATCAAGTCCACACCCTGCCCCTACCCACAGATGCCCTCTTCCATTTCCTTTGCTCTCCCCATGTTACCACGGGCCCAGAATGACCCCGCTGACTGAAGTGCCACCCTGGAGCTCCCCCCATTGCCCACTTCGTCATAACAGGCCCCCTTTGAGCAGAAGCAGCCCTGAGATAAGCCACTCTTTTGAATAACCATGGCTATGTTAATGGAGCTATGAGCATCTACCCAAGGGGCAGTGCGTCAATGATTTAACCTTTCAAACAACACCTGTTATTATTACTATTTCTTTAAACGAAGCAGTGTGGAAACTAGGTCAGAATTAACGTATTCTTCGTCACCACAGAGCAGTCCGATGTCCCTTTCTCTCCAATCTCATCCTGGCAATGGGAGAAGTGGGTTTTAAAGGGGCAGTACCCAGATTCAGGTTGCTAGAAGAAAAGCCACTGCTGTGATTGATGTGTGAGGGGTAGATTTCTTGCCCCCTCTGGTCACTCTCAGTGTGTTTTCCTTCTGTGTGAAGTACTTGGGGTGCAGCTTTAGAGGTCACGTGGGTGAGCTGGGGTGAGCAGGAAGCTGCTGCGTTCCACAGCCTGTGGGCTGTGTGAGGTGTGAGGGATGGCAGGAGAGGTGTGAAGTTGTACTGACTCATGTCAGCTGTTGACTTGGGATTCACAACAAACAGCTGCATCAACAAACAGCCTCGGGGACTTGGGGGAAGCAGGTGGTGGTGACATGGGGGATAGAGCCTGCCCCAGCCTGCCTCCGTTAGCTGTAATTATGCTTACGACTTCAGCTCTGGGCAGCTGAAGATCCATCAAGGCCCACCAGGGGTACTAGGGACCCTCAGTTTTAGATGGTGGCCAGTCAGCTGTAAAAATGGGCCACAGTTGGTCGCAACAGAAGGAGCCTGAAGCCTGAAGCAATTTTTCTCTGAAATCAGCTTCTAAATTGCAGGGAGTCCAAGTAAATTGACACATTTACTAGCTTGAGCTCCTTTCTCGTCCCTGCTTCACCGCCTCGGCCAGGCCTCTCCTCCCTGGAAAATTCTCAGTGGGTGGGGGTGGGGTGGGGTGGGGTGGGCAGGATGAACCTCTGTTCTGTCTGCCCGCCCCCCTCCATAGGCACTCAGGTGACGATTTCTGCTTGCATGCACATTTTCATTTCCGACATGAGAGCATTTGAACTATACGGTGGAAATATTTTTCCATAACAGAAAACTAACCCACAAGGGGAAACCCCTGTTTAAAAAAAATTAAAATTAAGAAGCCAAGTGGTAGCAAGTACACAGTGTAAGGTCAAGGCTGCGGGCTCTCTTTGGAGTCCACACTTCTGGGTAGGAAAAGCCGTGTTCTTAGCTGGCAGAATTCTCTTATAACTTAGCTGGTTAAAAGTCTAAGGGTTTCCTTCACTAATCAGAAGAGGTTCCCATGAGTTTAGCATTTGATTAGCTGCATAGGTTGTAGAGCAACGCCTTCCTCAGTAGGATTCAGTGGTCCAGGTCTGACTAGGCAGTTTTAAGCAATTAGGAGGAGGGGAAATAGATGAGTTTTGGGGATGGAGCTGCAGAAGCATGTACGGAGCTACAGGGACACGTATGGATTCAGGCTGATAGAAATGTCAACTCCAGCCGAGCCACTTTGGATGAGGAAACTCGTCTTTCTCGCACTTTGGAGTCTTTATTCATAATGGGAATAAGAACTATCAAATGGTCAGTCTGGGATGATAGATATAAAAGCACTATACTGGGAGCATTCAAGCAGTATCATCAAAGACGTGAACGTCAACATTGGGCTGTCATCTTCTGCACTTTCCCACAGCCAGTCAGGTTCCAGAAGGCCTGTTGAGCTCTGACTTCTGTGTGTGGCTGCCTTCCTCCCTCTTCTTCACTGTCTCTCTTCAGGCAGTGTCCACAGTCTCCACCTCTGGGAAGTTTGCATGAGTCTTGCGGAGTCTCCTCTTCTCTGGAATGCCCAGAAGTGGTAGGGTTTGTGCATATGGCTGCAATTGGAGGAACGGCCTGTTTGATGCTGAAGATACAAAAGTTGCCATCACGAGGGGAGAGAAAGATGGGAGGCAGTTTCCTTTCAGCTCAGTGGATAATATTGCCTGGCTTCTTCTGAAAACTCTGGGCATTCTATGTCCCAGGTTAGGGGAGGTGTTTACTCCAAAAGGTTAGCAGGGTCCCTGGTCTTTGAAGGAGGAGGCCCAGCCTGAACCTAGAGGCCTCTGCCCTGGTGGTCCCCTGACAAGATGCACCAGAGAGGTTGGCACAGTGGTTAGCTCAGGGGCAAGGCCTCACAGCCATCACTGAGCAACAAGGCTTGCATGGATCCGAGGAAAAACATACAGAATTGAAGTAAAATGTGTGACAATGTACATACTCGTGTGAGGAAAACACGGGGATATGGGGGAGGAGCGTTGGAAACAGCGAACCTCCCAAGGCATGCTTCCACAGAGTGATAAAACACGAACTTCAGGGTCTGTCACCATTCAAAGTGCCATCATTTCATCACCCTTCCCACGCAATGCTAAGCTATTCTGAGTTCCGCTATTTTCTTAGCTCTCTCACCTCAGGATGCCCAAGATGTCTGACAAATGAACATGTAAAAAAAAAAAAAAATGCTTTCTTTTCGCCCGGCATGGATGGAGAATTTATTATGGGATGTGCGACGACTAACTTGGCGCATGCTGCCGTTTTCTTCGTCATGCCCTGCGCGGGCTGCAATACGTTTTTGGCTGAGAGCAGAAGCCCAATTAATTTGCCTGATATGGTCTCGTGCCCAAGAACAGGAGTCTTATTGCTCTTTGCTAGTTTGATCCCTTTGCTTAGCCACCAACCCAAGCAGAACAGAGACGAGTGCCAGCCGCCCTTCTGCAAGGACAGCACCCTCCCCTCTTGCTTACACACAGCTGACACACACTGTGCCAGAGATTTCTATGTTTTGCTTTTGTCTAGCTTCCTTTGTTAAAACACAAAAACAAAACAAAACCCTTTGAACTCCCTCGAGGACAAGGAAGGGGAAGCCGGAGGAAGTGGAAGCATTTGGTGATGCTACTTACTACCATCCGTCCCCCTGTTAGATAGTGAAGCCAAGGAAGAATCCAAAACCTGTGTGATCCAGCACCCCGTCCTGCATGGCCTGGGGTGTGGGAGCCCATTTTCAGGTTCCTAGTGGCTTCACCCAGCAAGTCTGCATAGAGAGGATGATTGGACCACGGGCCTGAGTGCAGGTGTATGAGATGGTCTGCACTTGGCTGTGCTGGGGGAGGGCGGGGGGGGGGGGGGGGGGGGGAGGTCTTTTGCTCCACCCCTTGGTGTTTCTATAAATACCCTAGGGCAGAGACAGTCCGGCCATTGGAATAGGTTCCAGGTCCTCTCCAGGCTATTCTGTATTTTCTATCTGCAGCTTTGGAGCCTATCCTGGACTAGCTCTGTAGACCAGGCTGGCCTCAAACTCACAGAGATCTGCCTGGCTCTGCCTCCCGAGTGCTGGGATTAAAGGCATGCGCCACCACCACCCAGCTGTATTTTCTATCTGTTTATCTCCACACTCTAAATCCTTCTATGTAATGTTTACTGCTACTCCCACTCAAGAAAACTCTGGGGAACTGTGGGGTTGGTGGGTAGTCACCATGCACTGGGGCAGTGGGGGAATAAAGAAAGGAGAGACACACAGACTCGTGTGCAGAAAAGTCAGGATCGGGTGGGCGGTGCAGGCCCTGATGGAACTGCAACCCAGAACCTCAGCAGGTTTATCGTGAACAGCACAGTGGGAGGCGTTTGCACGTCTGGATAGAAGGTCTTTGCACATCAGCAGTTTCAGGCTGGAAGCCTCAGGGAAGAGGAAGCTGCAGTTGTCGTTTTTTACACACACTAGTCAATTGTTTGACACTGGTATTTGCACACACTAGTCAATCCTTTAACACTTGTACTTGCACACGCTGTCCATGTTCTCACTTGGACCGAGGGAAGCCTTTGCCAATTCTGAACCTGATCTGTATGGGGAGGGCTTTGCCAACCCAACCTATGTCTGAGGCACTGGGTCCTTGGCATGGCTGTGCCCATGTCAACAATACACGTTCACTCAGGACTTCATCTCCTCTTGACACACTTACCCTCGGCTTCTTCTGCTCCGCACAAACCAGGAGACTGATGACCATCCCCTAGACTGTACTTCTTCCCTCATGTGCTTCTGACCAGACCTTCCCAGCTTCACACCCACTGAGATCTCCAGCACTTGATGCATCTTCCCACAACTGATGCAGCCAGAGCGGCAGACGAGGCCTGGACGGACCAATCGCTGCATTCCACTTCTGTTGACATTGCCCAGACTTGCCAATGACTAGCTCTCCTGTGTGTAAATCATTCTGCCTGAAAACCTGGGGCTGGGACAGTCCTAAATAGTCCATCTGAGGCCACATTGTCTTACAGATGGTCCTTTCAGTGATGTGACATGCTGAAGTTAAGGAAGCTTCTAACTATCTCCAGCAGGGCATGCCCAGGGACTAGAGAAAGAGGACAGAGTCACTGACTGGTCACTGGTCAGCTTGAGGAGCTAAGTCATGTTATTTCTGTTTGGAACTTGATGGCACCTCACCTTAAAAATTGAACTGAAATCCCAGCACTCTAGAGGATGGGGCAGGAGGATTGCCATGAGTTTAAGAACTGCCTAATTATATAGCCAGTAGCAAGACAGCCAGGGCTACATGCACGACCTTGTCTCAAGAAACAGAGGCAACCTGAAATGGAACCGAGCCTGCTGAAGGCATGAACTTATTAAAAATTATGTTCTAGTTTTGAAAGCCACAGCAGAGGAGTGACTCCCCGCTTTGACACCCATCGCTAAGTGTTCGCAGCCCTGCCACTTTTCTAGCACCCCAACATACGCTCTGACATTCTGCCAATTGTACGCTCCTGTGTGACTGAATCGTACCTTGAAACACTCGGAGTATAAAACACACAATCTCCTCTTCTACCACACAAGACTCTCCCGGAACTGTCATGTGGGACAATTTACTCTCCCTCCACAAGGCCCCTGCTGCCTGTCACTGCTAGGACCACAGCTGCCACCTGGAAGGCTCATCCGACAGTCCCAGCCTTTCAAACCCACCGATTATTAAGGTTGAGCACAAATGCCACCTCTTTCCTGAGCCGTGGCTGAGATCCCAATCCCTCTGCCTCCTGAGTAATCTCCATCTCCTTTACATTGCCATAGTTATTTAGTTTAGATGGTTTTAAGGACCCCATTCACTATTTCTGCAACACACAGTGGTTGTTAAACTCCGCGGTACAGCAGTTAAGTATGTAGGTGCTGAAGTCAGGTTTTTCTGGGTACAAACGCTGGCTTGGGCATTTGCCTTTAGGTAAGTTACTTAGCCTCTTTATATATCAGTCCTTTCAACTGTAAGATGAGCACAACAGAAACTACCACACTGGACTATCATACAAAGCAAGTAGGCCAGTCCCATGGAGAACTGACCGGCAGTGCGCAAAAAGGTTATTTATTATCGTTGCTACTGCTGTGATTTTCCATCTTGTATATTTTTCCACTCTAGCACACAGAGTCTTGTACATTGAAATATGTTTGTATAAGAAAGAAGTAGAACAAATAAGACCTCTTTTCTTTGTGAATTGACCCAATTACATCCCATTAATAATTTTTTGGGGGGTTGCACAAGGCTGATTTAGAGTTCATGTACACTTTGAGTGTATTTTCTTTCTTCAATGTAATATATAAGGTGATGAGTCTTTCTGTGAATCAGGTTCATTGTGCACTATTTCCCAACTGAGTCTACTGAGGCAGAACACCACACACACACACACACACACACAATTTCATGAAGTTGATTTCTGAGAGATAGGCAACAAGAAACAACAGATGCCCAGGACTCAGTTTAAGTCAGGCCCCCAAGGCTCAGGGACTGCCTGCACTGTATGCAGTTTTGACTTTCTATAAACCACTTGCAATGGAGTGGAGGGTCTCAGGAGAGCTCTCTGCCCGGGGTTTAATACCCTGCGGCAACATGACAGGCTAGGATAATATGTTACGATTCATCTGGACTGTTCCAGCTAACACACACTCATCTCAAGATGCTGCCCTCATAGTACCTTAGACTGTTTTCTTTGGAATTGTGAGCAAGAAGGAAGGAAGAACTGGTCCAGGGTAACCAGGAGAACTATCACACATTTTCCTCCTCAGAGTGTCACCCCATGCTGTCATTGACCAGGGGGCAATATTGAGACTGTGTGGCATTGTCTAGAGATGGCATAAAGCTAGCCTTAGACTTCTAAGAGCCTGTAACCCAGAGAAAATCCTTTAGCCAGTAATAATAACAATAAGTAACCAATAAACCACTTGGAGACCTAGGCCTCTCTTGGAGGACTTCACATCTGGTAATATTGTTTGGCCCATTAGATAGAGCCTTGGCAGCTAGGCTGGGGTGGGCTATGGAGGGAGAAGTTTAAGATTCAGAATTCCCTAGATGTAGAAAAGACTAAGGGAAGACAATTGTCAAAGACACATTCTAACCCTTAACATTTGGGAGGAGAACTTCACACAGTCCCCACACAGTCCTTTGTGTGTGTGTATGACACTGGGGATGGACCCTAGGGTCTGTGTGCTGAGTGAGCACTCCCCTTGATTTTTTCATTGTTTTCTGAGATTATAATACAATTGCATCATTTCCCTCTTCCCTTTCCTCCCTCCAAACCCTCCCATATACTCCACCATTCTCTTTCAAATTCATGGCCTCATAGATATCATATATCAACAAAGAAAAATATATTATGTTTATATTACACATAATGATATGAATATAAATATATAAGATATATATTCCTAAGCACATAAAATACATAAATCCAACCCACTCAGTCTGTATAATGTTCTCATATCCTGTAACTGTATGGACATGTTTTCAGGGTTAACTATTTGGTGATAGATAACCAATTGGTGTGCTCTTCCCTGGGAAGCATGATTTCCTTGCCTGTAGTTCTTTTTCGAGGGTTGAGGCTCACGGGCTTTCCCCATCCACTTGATCACGTCTGTCGGTATCAGCCTTGTTCAGCTTGTGTTTAGGCAGCCACGTTGGTGAGATTTTATGGGTGTAGCTTCTGGCATTTATTTCTAGGAGACACAACCTTATAGGTCTCCTATGATACAAGGGCTGGCCTCGAACTTGCCATCCTTCTGCCTCAGCCTCTCAAGGTATGTTACAGGTATGTCCCACCATGCCTAGACCCCACACAGGTTTTTTTTTTTTTTTTTAAGGATCTGGTCATTTCTTCTGATATTTGGGGCTAGCCTACTGATTTTTGTCACACCTGCCTTTGAAATTGAAGGACAGATGGGAGAAAATGTGTTGATTGGGAACAGACAGGGCAGGGAAGAATGGCTGAGAGAGCGGGAGCCGGAGAACACGAGTAAGGACGAGAGGGAATAAAGAGAGAGTGGATACAACAAGCACGAGAGAGAGATCTGCTGTTGGAGGGCTGAAGAACAACCGCGGGTGGGTGGAGGCGTGGTGGGGAAGGGGGGGCGCGCCAAGGAGAGGAAGGAAACACTTGAATCTTGACATCTGTTTCCACTGTTTGTATCATGAATGAAAAAAAAAAAAAAAAACAGTGGGCTGTGGGGGCAGAGGAGGCGCAGCGAGCGAGCCAGGTCCGCGTGGGTAGTGGAAGTGTTGTGGCAGTTGACATACCAAAGCACTCATGGCTCGTCCTCTATTTCTGTATGAAAAACCCTGCATTTTTAACACCGTAGGCAGAGCAAATGGAACTGTGATGCATCGTGTGGTTCGACACTTCCATCACCTTTCTTGAGGGCACGCAGCCTTATTGCGCTTCCAGAAGCTGCAGAGGAGAGAGAGAAGGGGCCAGGCCCGCTTCATCTCTGGAGTCATGTTTATGGCAGATGTTTGCTTATTTATGTACGTTCCTTCATTCAACCAAAAACTAGGCTGTGAGCTGGGCTGGGTGGGAGTCCGGGGTTGCTTACAGAATGAAGCCGGAGCACTGTTCTCTCAGGAAGCTGCCTGGGAAATGAAGGAGAGGAAGTCTTGAATAAATTACAAAGTCAGAATCCTGCCCAGCAATAGCTCAGATGTGACCGTAATACTGCATAAAATTTCAGTGCTTTGTGATTTATTTGACCTTGGTTAACAAGCTTCATGGGGGGGGGGGACTACCGCTCCTACTGTGGTGGAGGCCCCCACCAGGGGATACTAGCAGAGCCCCAAGTGGCAGTGAGCCACCTAGAGGCTTTATTAGGCTGCTTTCAAACTCATGAATACAGCAGATTTCTGTTGAAAGCAAATATGATTACGTTGGCTTAAATAATTTAAGGATCAAATAAAATCTTCATCGAGTTGGTTGTGGTGTTAAGCATAAATGTGTCAGGAGCTAGCAATTAACTGCAGGCCAGATCACAGGGGGAGCTGGACCACGTGGAGCGCGGTGCACCTGCTGGGGTCCGTCCTTCCTGCCCATGCCGTGGGAAGAGGGGGCAGTGCTAGCCCGCGGTGTTCAGGGAAAGGTGACTTCCCTTCCTGTGTGGCTGCAGCGTGAGATGACAGGGAAGGAAGCTGATTATGTGGCAGCCTGGGTACTCCATGCAGCGTGGCCTCACTACTCAGGGCCCTTTGTTCCCAGGCCTTAGAAAGTCATGACTAGTTTGTAATCAGCTTTACTGCAAGATTCCAGCGCACAAGCTGGAGGCTCCAGACTGTGGGGGAAACCATGTCAAGTTCTGTACGATGCCAAGATGCAGAGCCACCCTCTCTCCCTGATTCAGAGTCACAGATGACAGTCCTCTCTCCGCTAAGTCGATGGCCCTGTCACCCTTCTTCAACACTGTATAAACTACAGATCTAGCATATCCCAGAGAAGAACCCAGAAGTGAGCGTCCACCTTATCTCTGGTTCAACAACCAGTATGCAGACACCTCCGGAATTATCAGAGATAGCCATGTAGAGGCAATTTGTTTCTTATTACATGATCTATGGGTGGAGGGTCTGAGTGCAAGTCACGGAAATGTGGCCATGTGTGATCATGTTTTGAAATAATTTAGTCTTAGACATACACCCCTGTTGCCTGGGCATGTGTTCAGTGGGTTTAAAAGACATATCCCTCAAGGCACTGCAGTAGCCAAAGGTTAGAATAAACCCCAATATCCATCATTAGGGAGATGGCTAAATAAATAATGGTTCACCTGCACAGTGGAATTCTAAGGCGCTATAAAAAACGATGAGGTAAATCTGTATGAATTGATATGGAAAGGTCCCTAGGCCGCATCATAAAGGGGGAAAGAAAGTGCTGGAGGGCAGGCTGCGTGCTGCTTTCTGTAGCAGTGATGTTCACCTTCCCACGTTACTACCCTCTCAAGACTCTTAAGACGTTTTTCCCCCAAATCCCTACCTTGCCATGAAAATTTAATACCATGAACATCTGTTTGTGTCCTGTATGCATAATGTATATTTGTGATTTATATACAAAAGACTAAGAATTTTTCACTTTCAAAAACTAGTATTTACCCATCTTGGGAGTGCTAGAAGACCCAATGAGAACGCTTGTTCAAGAAGAAAAGGAGAAAGCTTATTCCACAATGAAGGGGAAGGATGCATAAGGAATTATTAAAACCACTCTCTCGATGGAAGGGGAGATACGGGGAAGTGGGGGTACAGATGTGGGATGTCTTTACATATTCATTTTGATGTCACTTTTGCCTTTAAATATATTTTTGAATATTTCAGTATTTTTTTTTACTGCAAGTCTGTATGTACATGTATGGGCATGTGACTGCAGGCCCCCACAGAGACCAAAAGAGGGTGTCGGATCCTTGTAGCTGGAGCTACAGGCATTGTGAGCAGCCCAACATAGGTGAACTCCAGTTCTCTGCAAGGGCAGCAAGTGATCTTGGCTACTTAGCCATCTCCCCAGGCCCACCATTTTGCCTTTTGAGCTAGAACTATTAAATGAAGTCAGGGACATATTTCAGTGAGAGAACACTTGCCTAGAATGTGCAAGACCCTGGGTTCCGTCCCCAGAATAATAATTTGTTTTAAAAGGTCTAAGTATATAAGTAGACTTTTTCAAAAATTAAAAAGAAAACCAAAACAGTGTACATCCAAGAAACTGCCAAACAAAACAAACAAGCAAGCAAAACCTCCAGCCCATGAAAGCCCTTCCAGCAGCTGAGCATGGCCGTTCCCTGACTCAGAGTCAGGACTGCTGGGAGGGAGGGAGCCCTAACCACACTACACAGGGGACCTCTGTTCCTGGACAGTCTTTTGTGCCCGGGGCTTGTTTTTCAGCACAAAAAAATGGGTTGCTTCTGGAAGGGTTACTTTTGAAGAGCAAAGCTTCCATTTAAAAATCATGAGGGTGTTTCCAAGCATGAGGAAGGGGCTGTAAAGGAGCCTAGAGGAAGCCTGGACATACCTTTTTGAGTGAATTAAATGAGGGAGGAAATTGCTCACGCCTTCTCTTCCTCCTAAAGCTGCAGGCCCTCCTCAGGAGGGACCAGGACGGGACAACAGAGCCCGGTCTTACGAGGTTAAGGGGCAGGCAGAGATGCTGGGCCCACTCGGACTCTGTGACCTAGAGCCCCAGTTAGCTTCCTCTAACAGAGTTTTCTCCTTCCTGAGTGAGCACTCCAGGAGAGGAAAAGCCAGGCGTGAGGTTGATTAGTAGACCAGAAACTCCATTGTGAAATTAACAAAAACAAAACCAAGAATGGGGCTCACTCTTCCATGAATCAGGAACTTTAATTGGATTGTGTAATGAGGCAAGATAAGAAATAACATATGCATGATCGCCTTCTTCCCTTTGCTTAGATATCAAACACTGTAATGCATATTTGGAATAAATGGTTGCCTTTGAAACGAGTTTTGTTTTTGAAATATTCCAAAGAGTTTTTTGGAAAGGAGTCAGTGTATCTAGTTCAAGTTTAGAGTATGCTCCTAAACTTTGGGTTCCCAGTTAGTACAATGGATATAATGTTAGCCTGCAGAACTATGCAATGACATTGTTGTAAAAGTGAGTTGATTGATTGGTTTAAGGAACGTTTTATAAGGGTACAATATTGTCATTGCTGATAGTGTTATTTCTAGGACATGGTGGGAAAATTGCTGCTTAGAACTCAATAGACAGCAGTCAACAAATGTGGTGGATGAACTTCTTGAGTTGAATTCAACTGCTTTCATTGAGGAAGATTCTAGAATGAACATCTCTTCAGTAAGGCGACTTTTCCCTCTCCACATTGTCAGAAGTGTGAATGGATATGCATAAGAGTTTTAGGGACAGTTGATTATTGCTTGGTACATATAGATATTCATAGATACCCTGAATAACCATGTGACTGGCTTAGATAGCCACTGTATTGGGTGAGTTGTAGTTTGTCTCTTGAATGTTCTCCAGTGACCCATGTGTTGATGACTTTGACCCTAGTCCATGCTACTACTGAAAAGTGGAAGAATTGTCAGGAGACAGGGCTTGGAGGAAGAAAGTTAAGTCATTGGTTATGCCTTTGATGAGGATATTGAACTCTGGTCTCCTCCTACCTCCTAGTTACCATGAAGTGAAATCCTCTACAATTCACCCTCTGATATGTTGTACTACATCGCTGTAAGCACAAAAGCAAGGAAACCTAGTGAGTATGGACTGGAACTGTCTATGGCAGTGAGAAACGTAGATTGTTACATTGTGGTGGGTCAGGAAGCAGATGGGAACTACAGGAAGATTTAACCTTCGAGGGTCACCCCCATGACCCAAGGAGGTTCCATGTCCCGAAGTCTTCACAGTCTACTAAAGTAGGTCCATCAACTGTGAACCAAGTTTTCAAGCAGGAGGCTGTGGGAGACATTTCACATTGAGCCATATCAAGATATCAGTATCTTAGTTGGTTCAGACTGCTAAAACTGACTGTTACAACCTTTCAAATGTGTGTATATGTTTGTGTGAAACTTGTAGAAACAAAAATATTCCGTTTATGTCAGTTGCTTGGTCCATCGTTTTGTGCATACAAAAGGATACTTCGAAATATGGACTGAATGCATCATTGTATAATAGCAAAATCAAATTAACATATATTAGTCCACATGCTGGCCAAGTTCTGAAACTGCTTAAAACCTAGTTTCTTACTGTTTTTTTAAAGATAAAATACATTGTTGTTAAGTTTCTGTGTTTGTTTAATTTTTTTGATATAGTAGTTTTGTTTTGTTTTATTTTTGTCTTTGTTTTCCTGTAGCCTTGGGTAGATTGGAACTCACTATATAGACCAGGCTAGCCTCCAGCTAGTGGAAATTCCCCTATCTCTATCAAGTTCTGTGATTATAGGAATGAGCTACCACACTCTGCTCAGACCAGGCATCTCTAGCATTCCTTTAAAAATGCCTTTTAAAGACGATGGCAGAGATGAACAGTTGTGAATTGGTTGGTTAGTCAAAGAGTTGAGAAAGTAAAGTTGTGAATGGTATTCCTGTGCTCAAAAGCAAAGCCAGACTAGGCAATGCTGGAGATGGTAATTATTAATATGGGTCTTCCCCCATATTTTTATTCTGACAATTTAGAAATGTTCTTTTTTGAAAGAATCTTTATTTATATGTTTATTTATTTATTTATTTGTTTCAAGGTCTCATATATCACAGGCTGCCCTCAAAGTCACTCTATACCTAAGGATGGCCTTGAAATTCTAATCGTCCTGCATCTGCTTCCTAGGTGCTGGGTTAAGAGTTATATCTAGCTCAGTTCAAACTGCATATGCCACACAGGGTCATAAAGAAATGGGTAACTGCTTTGTTTGTGTACTTGGATGGATGGATGTGGATGCAGACCAACAATTCACCAATTGCAAGTATCATGGGCCTGAAGGACTGTGTGGGAGACAAGTACCCAGGCATTTGATCAGTGATGTCCAGAGTGTATTGATGGAGGAGGATTCGGGCTCAGTTTATTCACAACAAATCATCTCTGAAGCAAAACAACCTTTTTGATATTTACGTATTGTCGGGGAAACATTGTAGTGGGTTGTTATGATAATGAGACCTTTAAATATTTTCTCTAATGTCCCAAAAAGGGATAAATGGAGGAAGAGAAGTGTGGTTGGGTGGGTGGGATGGGGTGAGGTGGTGGGGTGGTGGGGTGGGGTGGGGGTGGTGGTAGGGTGGTCAGAGGGGGGTTTAAAAGAGTTTAGAATTTGTGGGACCCAGGGAGGCCTCATTTAGAGACAGGTGGATGAGGCATCTGTATCTGAATCCTAAGTCCGACTAAGGCTGGGGTATCTAATTCCTCTCTCTTCTTTCTCCTCCTTTCCCTGTTCCTATTTTTTGAGATGGGGCCTCACTATTTAGCTCACACTGCCTTTGAACTCATCCTGCCTCAGCTTCCCTGAGTTGACAGGGATGTCAGGCTTCCCTGGAATGACAGGCTTGTGCCATCATGTGAGGCTTTGAGCTGTCTCAATGTTTTCATTCCTTAGCTGCATCTCAGCTGAGGTAATGATATAGGGGAAAGAGTGGGTGTTTCTAGAACTTCACAGACATACAACAAGAGTGTCATGCCATAGGGCGTCGTAGGGATTCCCAGCAACACCAGTACCTATTGTTTTAGTAATGCCATAACTGAGCTACTACGATTATCTGTTTTCGGAGTATTATTAAATGCCTAAGGGCTGCTACTATTCCAACATGGCCATCTGAGGCAAAAACAGGGGCCATTTCTCCAACAGCTGGTGGGAAATGATACTCTGGTGCAAATCAGAAAGGGTGTCCATGGAAAGACTCAACTCATTGCTCAGATCAGAGTGTTTGTGGCTTTGTGGGTTTTACATTCTATAAAGAAGGAAATAACTTACTGAGCTTCAGGACGTCCTCGCACCAGCTGCTCTGGATGACGGGCCCTGGCTGTGCCCCGTGTGACTTCCGTGCATTAGCAGTATGCTGGGAGGCAGGGGCTGGGGTTGTGCAGTGCAGTCCACTCCGGGAGTTTCCTCCTCAGAGGAAGGAGAGCAGACAGCAGCCCCAGGCCAAGTTTGTCCTGCATAGCTACTCTTTTATAAACAGACCATTTCACCTATAAACACAGATTTCCTGCGCTCTTGAAAACCCAGCCTTGCGACATTGGCTGCACCCTCTCTGGTCGTGGGGGAGGTTGGGCTGCTGCTTTGCTGGCTTGCTCCAGGCACTCTGACACCTGTTGGGACTTGCAGATGGAAGGGATGATAGAAGTGAACGCCAAGGTTCCCACTGAGAGCACAGGGCACTGTTCAAGAAACACTTCTTTTGCAGCAGTAGATGAAGATCACTACAGAAATGGTCCAAATGCAGTGAACAACTATCTGGGGTGCCCAAGGTTAATTAACCATCTATTAGACAGTCCTGATACCTAAGGCTCAGGGGACGTGGTGGAAGAGGGGGCAGAAAGGTTGTAAAAGCCAGAGGACCAGGGAATCTGCTGCAAGACAGTGTCTTCTATACACGTCAGGGAAGCTTAGACCTGTGAAATCTCAACAATATGGTCACCTAAACAAGACCAGCACAAGGACAATACCAGTTGACATGCCAGTGTAGCTGGGCGAAAGCTCACAAGGCCCAGTCCGGTGGCGGGGGTGGGTGGGGGGGGGATGGGGGGCGGGCGGCGATAAGTCCAGAAACTTAACAGCTGCTGAGAGAGCAGCTCAGAAGTGAGGATAGCATCGTCGATGTCTGCACTCTCAGAAGAGGGGACTCTGGGCCTGGAGTTCTTCTAGGCACACGAGCACCACAGAAATGGTGTGGCCCTGAAGTTTTCTGATTGGCAATGGTTTCTGGTTCTCATCCCAAGTGGAACAGCTAGCTGCACAGCCGGGATGCTTGGCAGGGCACCTGAGCTTTCAGTGGAGAGAAGGCTTCAACCCTCACTCAGCTGAAGCCTACCAGCATCCAAGGACCCTCAGGGCATCTATTCAGGAGCGGCAAGAGGAGAGGCTCTCTGAGGGCCCTTTGCATTTCCATATCCGCAGCTGCTTTCTCTCCCCCTTGCGTGCGTGCGTGCGTGTGTGTGTGTGTGTGCGTGCGTGTGTGTGTGTGTGTGTGTGTGTATGTGTATGCACACACTTATGCTGCTGTTAACTGACTTGTTATAATTAAGCTATTGTTACATTTCCCCTGGCTTGGAGGCCATTGCAGCTTGGAGGTCTCTCTGACAGCCGCGTTTACCTCTGGGGGTATTCTCTCTTTTAAAACAGGTCTCGCTGAGGACCCCATTTGCCTCCAGGGGTATTCTTTCTATTAAGACAGGATTATGTAGCTCACTCAGCTCTGTGTGAATGTTACATTCTTTTCCTGGGGCCTTTGAAGAAGCTCCTTCAGTTCAGAAGGACTCTGAATGCTAAGAGGCCTCTGAATTTCCTTGTGCTCTGTGTCTGAGGAGGTTTTGCCGCAATCTCATTGGTACCCATACTAAACTGAGAGGAGTATCTGTTTCCACCCTAGAAACTGTGAAAGAAGGGCCAGGAAGGGTGAGGTGAAGTGGCCTCATAAAAGTCAGGGAGAAAGTACTTCCAGTTTCTGAAAGGCTGCATACCAATTCCAGAACTGTGCCATAGCCCTCAAGCTAAGTTTGAGGCCGGTGTCAACAGATCATGGCCGTGTGGGAGCAACGGGCCCTGACTTCTCAGGAAACAAGAACCGAGGGATATCTTCCTCGGGGCTCAAATTTACAGGCAGTTTTAGGTCATGGTTCTCTCAAGGTACAAGAAAACTGTGGATCCATGTAGGCTACCCACAGGAACCCCTAGAGTCCCCAGCAGGAATGTGATGCTCACCATGCTCATGATGCTCACTGGTACTTACACATGGTATGGGCAATTCACACAACGATGTACATGGTTTCAGGAAGTTCATACACCCACTGATACCCGGTCAAGAAAACCTGTTACCTGTCTGGAGACCCAGAAGAATCTCTGGTTGGTGCTTTCAACCAATGGTGGCCCCAAACTCCAGCTTCTCACTATCTCAAAAGCCAAGTAGAATACAGAGACCCTTTTCTAGTAATTGCCATTTCTCTCATCTTTATTTATTTATACTGGAAATTCAAATCCAATGTTGGTTGTTTTGTTAGTAAGCCCACTTCTGCGGTGCCCAAGACTCTTGGCCCGGGTTCAAGAGGCCACAGTTGAGAGATAATGCCTCAGCCTCGGACTTAGTGTGTGGTTCCCGTGACAGGGGACTGAGCAAAGTTGGGAGGACCAGCTCTACACAACCAGGGTTTGTGAACGGGAAGACAAAACCTGTAACACTGACAGTGCTTGGCCTACGATAATAGGGGACTCTTATGGCCACGAAGTTGGTGTCTTTGAACTGACTTATCATGCAGACTGGGAGGAGCCATAGACTCCCATAGCCAACACAGAAAGGAAGGCTTCCCGGCTCCATCTTTAGTACATTCCTTTCTTAGGGGCAGACCAAGCTTTACGGTTGCCAACCAAAGCCCTTGGCAGAGTTGCTGGTGGTAGCCCAGCCTCAAGGTGGTGGGCATCGGTACTCGGCCACCGTGCGACACCACGAGGTGGTTCTGCAGGCCTAGCCTCCCTTCACCTGTGAAGCTGTATGTCAGGTGATAGGAATTCCAACCACGTCCCCCATGGTAGTGCATGCCTGGCAGGACACTTAGTCATTTCCACCTAGTCATTTCCGGGTCATATGTCCTACATAACCTATGCCCTGTGGCTGTGTGGTCACGTAATCGCCCGGACATGACCACGTGATCTATGCGCATGTGTGGAATAGCCACGTGGGCCTGTGTGCACAGGTGCTACCTGGCCTTTATAAGGTGGGCCCCATGTTACCCCGCCCTCTTTCTCACACGTGTCCTTCCACAGGCCTGGCCACCTCTATCCCTTTCTCCTTGTTTTGATAAAACTCTTGTTAGTGGATTCTGTCATGTTTCATGACTTTTCCTTGAGGGTAAGAGCGCCGCTAAAAAAACCATCATCAGGGACAACCACGGAAGGGGAAAGGTTCTGGTCATAATGAGGACCAGAGTTAGGATTGTTAGGCAAAACCAAGAGCCCAGGGCGTCCATCCTTCACTCTTCTGGCTTCTTCCACTGCCGCATTCTTTGACCACTTCTTAAATACCAGTGCCCAGCCGGTTGCTTCAAGTCTGGTTCTAGAAGAGGCTGTGCTTGCACAGCTCCTGGACCACCCCCACCCCTTAACCAACACACACATGTACTTTTGCCTTTGAGTTTCAGAAAAGCCCCATGAACTATGCCGACTTAGCACTTGCCTCCTCTCCCAGCAAATATTATAGTTTTAAAGGTAGAGGAGGAGGATCAGGGTCAAAAGGGTCCGGACTAAAATTGAGGTTCTACTTCAGTTGTAATTTTGCCTCTTTTAAGCCTTATTCCTATTCTGAGCTCAGTTTACTAACAAACAGAAGTACTACAATGCATGGTGTTGATGTGAAAATTAAATGATGAAATATGGTATGTATTTAATTATAATGGTAATGAAAGCTAATGTTCATCCGCAGAACAGCTGTGAGTGGTGATCAACACCTTAAAATCCCAGCACTCAGGAGGCAGAGGCAGGCAGATCTCAAAGTCTAAGGCTAGCCTGGTCTATGGAGTGAGTTCCGGGACAATCAGGGCTACACAGAGAAAGCCTGTCTCAAAACAACAGCAGCAAAATTTATCCATAGCCTGTGTCCCACGTTGTTTTAGTTTGTATTTGTTCATGCCCTACTCCCACACAGCTCCTCTTTGGAGTCAGTCACTATAAGGGTGAGGGTGAAGTGTTATGCCAGGACATGTCTCAATGTCCTTACACTGAAAGAACACAACCTCATTAATTTTCTTCATGTGCGTTTGAAAACAAAAAACAAAAAAACAGCCTGAGCTCACAGGACGCCTTTTACTCTCATTCGCCTGATGAAGCACTGTGCGTATACAGCCAGGGTTCCCTTGGTGACGCTTAGGTGTGGGTTGGTGGAATATATTAATATCAGGGTAGACAAAGCTGAGTTGATGATGTCCCATTTTCAAATGCATGCTTTGGTTTTGTTTTTTTGTTTGTTTGTTTGTTTTGTTTTGTTTTGTTTTTGCTTTTTACACCAAGAACTTGCACAAAGATCTCTTAATTCCCCCCCCCCCCCCCCCCCCCCCCCTTCATTCTTAAGATTGGCAATTGGAACTTCGCTCGCACTCATGGTCACAGCTTCCTTTTAACATCTGCAAAGTCATATCCCAAACCTGAGCTGACCCCGGGCCATGCAAACATGATCCTTATTGAAGTGGTCAAACACAATCCATGGACCCCTCCATGGGCCGCTCTTCCCTCCTGCCCTTCACTCCCTGGGCAGTGATGCATTCAGCCACTTGACCCCTGGTTCCCTCTTTCCGAAGTCAGTCCTCAGCTCCCACTGGAGGCAACCCTGGCTCTCAGGAATCTTTAGCACTGTCTCTTTCAAAGACTACTTACTATTTTCTGCTTTGAAGACTGTTCAATGACTCTCATGTTCCTGGTGTAGTAGCTCTGCTCATAGAAATATCCTTAAAGGCAAATTTTCCTACCTGATTCATCTTTGTACACCCATGACACTAAGCATGATGCCTTTCACATATTTCCAAATGAATCAGTGAATTAAATGGGCAGATTAAAATCTTTAAAGTACAGAATAAAATGGTGGAAGCAGTTTGAATTATTGAAAAGCTCGAATGAATGTGTTTGAAGCAATTTTGCTCTCAAATATCCGTTGCCAACTGGGCTGATCTAGACTCTCCTCAGCCATATCTTTAGGGAACCTATTCCAATGAATAATTAATCTATTATTAATATCATATCAATTATTTATATGTATTTGGTGTTTCTGAAATAAGTCCCAGGTCTTTGGAAACAGTTCGTTTTTCTCTGAAGTATTTTAATATTTCTTTTAAAAATAGCAACCCAGTTTACACTATGAACTTCTTGCTAACTAACTCATAGTTAGTATATACTGTTTCATTACTAACTAACTCATAGTTAGTATATACTGTTTCAGCCCCACTTGTCTCTCCTCAGCTAACAGACCTTCTGAGAAGCAACAGTTTTGGCTGATGCTCCATGAAAACAACACATTTTGAGATCAAATAATTTTAGCAAACACTAACCCTATTCCTTCCTCTTAGAGATTCCCAGAAGCCCACTTTCCATAGGGCTGCTGTGTTATCTTACTCTACAATAAGGAAGCTTGTTTTTATTGGTCATTTACTGATCTAATGAGGCTTCCACTTTAATTTGGAGATAATTTATTGGGGCCTGATACACAGAGAACTAAGGTATTGTCCCTGCTCTCAGGATGCATCTGAAAACAAATCACGACTAGAGTACCAAGAGGCCCTCTGACAGGGTAGCAGCTCACAGGAGTCGTCCAATGTGTCCATGTATTTATTGCCTGGAGGAAGATGATTCTATAGGCCATTCCCCACTCTACTCCGTGGCTTGGGACAGACAGGGCTCTCCTGCCTCTTGGCTTCACTTACTCTCACCACAGATGATTTCAGAGGACCTCACATCTTCATTTACACGCATAGATAATTTTAGGTTAAATCATATGGTACTGCCAGCAGTCAATCATTTTTACCCCTAAGTGACTATGCCATATAGTCCAATGCCATCTTCTTTGGCTTTGCTGACACTTATTTGAGGTGCAGGTCTAGGGGCTGTTTGGAGAGACGATGCAGTTGAGTCTGGTCCCTCTCATTCAACCTGTGACAATTATTTTGTAGCTTATCTTCTATCGGCTCCTCCATGCCCCATCAATATCTCTTAATACTCAAGGTTCACATACTAGCTGTCTCGCAGAGACCCTGGGCCAATCTTGCCCTCTCTCCTGAGAGGCAGCCTTACATTTTACTGCAAAGAAGATCCCACCAGAGGCTTGCAGAGAGAAAGCGGATGTAAGATGGTGTCCTGCGTTGCTATGCCACCACATGCAGGGCAAGAGTGGGCCCCGGAATAAGAATGGACTGGCCCACTGCTCACCATTGCCTTTCTTCACTTTGAATGTGCTCCAAGGGCAATTTCTTCCAAATGAGAAGAAATTTCTGTTTCTG
Source organism: Peromyscus aztecus (assembly GCA_902168405.1). Classification (NCBI taxonomy): domain Eukaryota; kingdom Metazoa; phylum Chordata; class Mammalia; order Rodentia; family Cricetidae; genus Peromyscus; species Peromyscus aztecus. The sequence continues at coordinate 2,333 of CABHPQ010160806.1, read as the reverse complement.
TCAAGCAGAAAACAAATACATTTGCACAGCGGGAAACTAAGGTACCATCAAGCCGGGCACCTTGTGCTCAGAGCAGACAAGAGCGTTTGGTCAATATTAAAGCTTAAGAAAAATGAAAGGGGGTGGCTACTATTAAGCTGGGTATGATGGCACATGCCTTTAGTTCCAGCACTCTTGAGGCAGAGACAGGAATATCTGTGAATTTTAGAAGCTAGCCTGGTCTACATAGTGAGTTCCAGGACAGCCAGGACTAAAATAGAGAAATCCTGCCAAATAAATAAATAAATAAATAAATAAAATAAATAAATAAATAAATAAAGAAAGAAAGAAAGAAAGAAAGAAAGAAAGAAAGAAGGAAAAGAAAAGAAAAAAAAGTGTTATTGTCCTCCGTAGTGAGACTGAGACACCCATGTGGCTGGGTGTCTTCAGCACGCAGGATAGTTAGTATGTGGGGCTTCTGAGGACAGAGCGGGACAGAGCTGCAGCCCCTAGCCAAGTAGAGGAATCACATTGAACACATCAGGGAATATTTCGGATTTCCAGGACCCAAGGCATAGAATCTTCCCATAGACATAGGGTCATATTTTATACAAGGAATGCTTTTCTGAAGACAGCACAATTCAAGACAAATTTTCCCACAGCAATAACTACAAAGTCGGGTGTGTTCTGGGGAGCATCGATTTATAATTACCGTGTTGTCTTTTTCTGTAAAGTAGCTTCTTATTTTCTTAGCATTATCTTTAATATTTTGCAGAACCTCTCCCTACATTAACAGGGACAGGGGACGGGGGCAGGCTTTGTTTTGGCATTGTACCACATCGACTTCCCTTGCAGAGAAATGCAATTTGATGTAGATTTTCATTGGCCTTTGTGTGATCATGCTCATTTGGGATCTTTTAAAAGACGATGCCCTACCAGACATTTAAGGCATAAAAGCATAATAAATTATATTTGCTGATGTTAAAATACTAGCAAAATAGTCACCAAGATACTATTTAACACTTTGATATATACAAACAATGGATGTATTGACCACAGACCCTGAAAAAGGATGGCAGGCATTTGTGTGGCCTGGCATGTGGGGAGCATGGGAACTGTTTCCAAGGACCTCTGCCAGTCTTGGGATTATGCAGCTATTGATGGATTTTCCCCCTCAGGGTTCATATTAATTCTTGTTTTGTGAATAATGTAATACTCTCTACCAATATGATTTCCTAAAACATGGCTTCAGATTTGCACAACTGTCGTCTTTATGAAAGTAGTGTACTGAAACAGATCAATGGAATCCCATATGCCGGACAATTATGCTTGCAGGAGGAGAAGAGAAGAAGACGCTAAGGAAGGAGAAGAAGAGGTGGGATGTGGGGGAGGGGGGTGCGCTGAGAAATGGCTGCCTTGCTGGATGCTCTGAGAACAAGATATGGAAAACAACTAAACTGTCTTCTGCTCCTGCTAGATCCTGCTAGGGCAGGATTCACCAGGAGGGTGAACTCATTGAATAGTTCCTGGGTGTGGAGAGTCCTCAAGGTGAGGTCCCTCATCAACAACATCAGTACTAAGTAGAGGTCTTGGTGCTCGGTCATCCTGATTCAGAGCTGTTGCAGGGTGAAGCCTAGGATTCTCCCTCCTTAACAGGCTCTGAGTGCATGCATGGAGTAGCAGGCTGGGTGGCGCTGTACGGATCATCTACCTACCCTTAGACCTTTCCGCTTGCTTGCAAACACCTAAGTCCGCCCTCATGGTACAGTTAGAGAAGAGCTTTGCAGTGTGACAGCATCCGAGATGAGCCTTCCGTGGGATGAAATGATTGATGAGCTGCAAAGAACTCTCCCTTTGATGGTGAAGAGATATGGGGAAACATGAGGTCCCTGACTTTGACCTGGGGAAGCGGACAGAAATGGAAGGCTGAAGAAGCCACAATCAGGTTTGAAAACCATGTTTCAGTGCCAGGCCAGAGGAACAAGAAGGAACGACCCACACCTCTCCCAATGGCTCTGGTTTCAGGCTGCTTTTGTTATTTAACACAGCTGCCATCACATAAAAGGCGCTTTGTTTAAAGAGATGTGCTAACGGAGGCATCTGGGTATATGATATAGACTTTGCCCTCAAGGAGTGCATAGAAGCTTTTTAACCGTTTCCAGAATAAGGCTTAAGCAACCCAACTGTTCAGAAAGCACTCTTTCCGAGTACGTTTTGTATTCTAGAGATGAAGTGGAAACTTATGAAGGGGCTGCTTTCTTCTCCAAAAACCACAGGCCCATCACATGTCAAAATGTATTCGGCTTCTTGAAGCCCTGAGATGACATCTAATATTACTTCACATAAATTTCATC
>CABHPQ010160805.1:5337-18164 GCA_902168405.1 Peromyscus aztecus | reverse complement strand
TGTTATTTGAACCAGGGTCTCCACATGAACATGGAGGCCACTACCAGCCTTTTTGAAAAAACAAAGCAAACAGGCAACCAAGGCTGGTAGGTAGTAAGCACCGGTGATCCTCCCGTCTCCATACCCACCAGTTCGAGATTTTCAGGTGCATGAGACCACATCCAGCTTCTTACTGTGGTCCTCATGGTGGTGCAGGAAGCCATCTCTCCATTCCCTCAAATTTCTTAGTTAATCATCCAGATAATTTTTACCTACACATATCTAGTCTTCATTATTAATAATATTTTGCTAACTTTGTTTTGGTTTGGTTTTTCGAGACAGGTCTGTGTAGCTTTGGAGCCTGTCCTGGAACTCACTCTGTAGCCCAGGCTGACCTCGAACTTACAGAGATCCATCCTCCTGGCTCTGCCTCTCGAGTGCTGGGATTAAAGGCGTGCGCCACCACTACCCGGCCTATTTTGGTAACTTTTAAACACGTGCTTTATTTTTAATTTTTCTTTCTCTTGCTCTCTTCTTGCTTTGCTGTTTGTCTCTGTGGCCTAGGCTGTGTAAGTGCACTCTCTACCCAGGTGGCCTTGTACATGCTGGGACTGTATTCATGTCCTGCACACGTCCACTGTAGCGTGTCTCGCTCACTTTTGGGGAGGCCCTCTGTAGGGCTACTCGGATGTTCTCCATCTTCTTACAACATGGCAGCCATTTCCTAGAGAGGAATCATAATGACTTTGATGACCTCTCAGAAGTGTTTTAGTGGACACAGGCCAACCTTGGTTACAGGGAGGGGAGCACCATCCAGGGAATGCAAAACCGGAGGCTGGGGCCATAGGGAGCCATTTTGGAGCAGGGAGACTACAATCCCAGTACCTCTACAAACAAAAGAGTCCTCATGAAACTAAAATGTACTGATGTGGCCATGAATGTGCTCACTTTAGCTCTTGGCAATGAGAGTAGATGAGCAATTTACAGTGTAATAAATTCAAGTAAAGTTAAAAATAAATAATCTTTTAACATGGTCTCATATCCAGTTCTGGTAACTGAGGATGACTTTGAACTTTTGACCCTTCTATCTACCTCTGAAGTGCTGGAATTCACAGGCCTGTGGCATTATGTGAGCACTCTACCAGCTGACCTATGTCCCTAGCCCCAAACTGAGATGTTCTCTAAAGAACAGTAATGTCCAGTTGTTTTGTGACCTTAGAGAAATGCCTTTGTTCACAATCATGGTAAATGATTGGCATTTGTCCCACATGAGCAGGCAAGATGGAAGTCCCCTCAAGTGATGAGCACTCAGCGTCCCGTGCGTTTTAGTTAAGGGGAGCCCTGTCAAGCTTCTCAGAAAGGACCCCACGCCCCTCCTCCTAGCCCCCCCTCCAACCCCCCCATGCTCCCATATCACTTATCAAATACAGTTGAACAGTAACTTTCGGGAGAGCCTCTCAGCGGACAGACAGACAGACGCCTTCACTGGATTTGTGTTTGTTGTGCAGTGAAGAAGCCGAGGCCCTGGCCAAAAGGCTGAAGTTAAGGTTCTACAGGACGTCTGTGAAGGAGGACCTGAATGTGAACGAAGGTGAAGTGCGGCATCTTTAAAGCATATTGCAACAGGAAAGTGGTGGGGTCTGTCCAAATGCTCCTTCTGTCATGCTTAGAAACTGGATTTCAAAACAGTTTGAGAACAAAATTGTCTTCTTGTCACATTGTTCATTTTGAAGGTATTCTGTTCCAGGGGTCCTTAATTAATTACCTGCTAATAGTTGTGATTACTTGTTGCTCTTACAGAAACTCCTGAGAGTCTTAGGAGGCTATTTTTTTTTTTTTTTTTTTTTTTTTTTTTTTTTGCCTGTTTTTGTTTTCTGTCCCTTAAAATCTAAGCCATAGGGCCAGCAAGGTGGCCAGCAGGTGAAGGTGCCCACTGCCATCTCTGACAGTGTGCTCAACCCCTGGGACCCTCAGGGTGGGAGGAGAGGGAGACCCGGCTGCCTCCACACACTCATCCCCCCCCCCCCCACACACACACACACACAAAAAACTGAAAGAAACAGTCTAAAACTACTAAGGTGTAAGTGTGAGTGGAGACATCTGTGTAGCTCTCGTGCATAACTTTAAAGTTACTGAATTGTTTTATTAGTCCACCACAGTAGAGACTCCATCAGACAGCAAATTTCTTCAATATTTTCTAGTTTAAGAAAAAAAGGTTAGCCGGGCAGTGGTGGCACACACCTTTATTCCAGCACTCGGGAGGCAAAGGCAGGCAGATCTCTGTGAGTTCAAGGCCAGCTTGGTCTACAAAATGAATCCCAGGACAGCCAAGCATACAGAAAAATCCTGTCTCAAAAAAACAAACAAAAAAAAGAAAGTAAGATTAAAGAAAATTTGGAGGTTTTTCTCATTCTGGAATTTTCATTTTTAGATTGCAGCTGGTTGTCACGTGGGTCTCTATTCTGTAGAGCTTTCTTCAGCCAGAGAAAGTGCATGTTTCTCTCGAGACTGACTAGTTTAAGCAGGGCATGGGTAGGTGCCTCTGGTACTAGCACTTAGAAAGTCGAGGCAGGAGTTCCAGGCCAGCCTGGGTCTTGTCTCAAAGACGGAAAAGGATGAGCCCAGTTACTGTTAGCTGGGTCTTCATAGTGATCCAAGGTTTTCAGTGGCAGAGCCGGGGTGTACAAGTGCATTTCCATCTCTTCCCTGGACACATTTTACATTTACTGGTATCATCACTGTATCTCTCAGAGAGTGCACAGTAATTTTTAAAAATTGTATTTTTAACTAAATTGTATACTTCTAATGTAATGTAATTTAAAATTTATGTAGTTAGTATAAATATTGCCATATGAAAGTTGATTTACTTGCATAGTCATACTGTGTGTGTGTGTTTATTCTAGTTTTTAAATATTTGGCTGAGAAACATCTACAGAAACTCAAACAACAAATAACGGAAGAACCAGAGCAGACACATTCAAGTAGCAACAAAATCGGTAAGTGCTGGGGATTCCAGCCACGCGTCTGCCGGGCACCTGCTCCTGGTTGTTTATTGGGTTGTGTTTACCTTTTTGATGTGCAGTGTGCTCATGTCTTTGAGAAATCCGAGTTCACACTGTTGGAATGAGATTGCCAAGCTCAGTGAGTAGGCACTCCCTTGTTCCAAGAGTTCCTTTACCTACAGGAGACACGTGAGAGCTTCTAGAGGAGCCGTGTCTACACAGACTCTGAGTCTGCGGCACTCCTGCCTTTCCCTCCCAGTTCACTGCTGATCTTTGTTACTGATCTTTTCCCGTTGTGTGCTAGACACTAGCAAAAGTTCAGCCGTCCCCGAAGACGGCGTTGATACCTTCTTTTCACAGTAACTGACCATGGGTTTTGGCTTCCACAAAGACGAGAGCCATGCTTGGTACTCCCAGGCTTCTGTCGACACGCTGTATCCACTTCTGTCCTTCCGTGCACATAAATACCTCCTTCGGACCTTTCCCCGCGTCTGGCTTCTTTTCTCTTTGCCGTCGTTATTGCTCACGTTCCTGTCATGGACACCTCACAGCCACTGAAACAAGATGGCACCTGTGCACGGTCAACCTGTCTGAGGGGTTCTCCTGGGCCCGCTCTGCATTCTTCCCGGCGACCAGTAAATTCTCTTCCTTCTGATATATAGAAGTAGTTCTTCCTCTGTGTGTGTGTGTTGGGGGAGGGGGACTCCTGCCCCCGAGTTCTGTAAGCATCCCAATTCTTGGCTCCCAAAGTGTTCTTTCCTGAGCATGCCCAGTGCTCTCTTTTGCCTTTGTCTGGTCTATGGGTTACCTCTCCCATCTAATGTCAAGGAACCAGTCATTCTTCAGGGACTATGTAGAAAGCTCTCAATGATCCAGGCCTTTCCTCTAACACAATGAAATCTGAGGCTAGACCACAGACTTCTCTAACCCTTTGACATTTGGACTTGTCATCCTCAGAGTTCATGCTTGAGAACCATGCAGTCGAGTTACAAAAATTATTCTCATATTTTAAATACGTTTAATGCTTTGTGTTGGGTTATGTTCACTGCTGTCTTTAGCCTCACTGGCTCGCTGGACGCATGGGTAGAGCACTGTCGTATGCCCTTTGACCTTTAGTACATAGTTCTTCCTTCCTTAGGAACTGTGTGCAGTTAGGACATCCCTTGAACCATGCATTGGGTCTGTTTACTCACTGGCCTTGAACATAGTATGGCTTGCCTAGGCATGGTGAAGGGAGGATCAGACTGAGCTACATAAAAGGACCTTGTCTCTAGAAATCCAAAACCAAGATGATACATTGCCGTACAGCATTACTGTGTATTGTATATCACCTGTTAGACCGCAGCTTCTCATGGGCAGGGACGGGTCTTGGATTGTTTCCTTGATGGTGTCTATGCCCAGAGTTTCCTATATCTAGATGCTCAGCAATTTGTAAGTTAGCATTTCCATTTTGTACATGGCACATTTCAAAATGGAAGTAGAATAGCTTTCTCTATCACTCACCTGTCACGTTACCTGTAGGCCACTTCGATTATGACGTTCTAGCCTCAGGATGCAAAGAGGTGATGGAGATGGGTAGTGGCGGTCCCGCACAGAGTTTAATAAAGCTGAGCTGTTTGCTTAAAATGTACTGTTCCAGTACAATAAAAAATGAAAACAACTGGGGGTGCTTGTTTATATAGATAATTTTACTAATAATTAATATGTATAGTAAATAATAAAGGTGACTTTGAGGTGTGCCAGTTATTCTGTTTTCCTCCGATTTTTACAGGTGTCTTTAATACGCCCGTCGGAAGTCACTTGGGTCAGAATTCAAGTACCCTCAACGGTGGAGACATCATCAATCTTAGACCTAACAAACAAAGGACCAAGAAAACCAGAAATCCTTTTAGCAGCTGTAGTATACCCTAAATTGTTTCGGGGAGGAGAAGAGCAGAATTGCATTTGCAGTTCACTGAGAACCGCCCCAGCGTCGCGGTGTGTTAGCCTCTTAGCGGACCTTGCACCACCTCGCTCTGCAGGCTGACATTGTAACGATGCCTGCAGCGCCTTGTCGGAATGTAGCTCCAGACCTCTGCTGGGGGACGACTGCCTTGTGGACTCGTTCTAGTTTTTTCCATCAGACGAAGCATCTCCTGTTTTTGAAGGGACACCATAGGACATGTCAAAAACGGGTTTGCTGAATTTTAAATTCTGAGAACAAAATGAAACGGCTAAATATATTGGTACCAGTTTTACTCTTACGGACCAAGGAGAGATAGCAAGTGTTCTTTTTCTGGAATGTTCATTCTGAATGCTTAAGGAAAAGGACTGAAGGAAAACCTCAGACTGGTCAGCCTGCACTAGTGTGTGCTGTCACGGTACTTGTGCGACGTCTGTAAAGTGTAGGTTGTGGGAGTGTGCATGCAGACACCTGGCTCCGGCAAGCGGAGATCTGTGCGCTGGTGAAGGGTTTGTAGACTCTAAGTAATTCGCTCATACAACCATTTATACATTGTGTATCTTTCTGGTCTCACACGAGAACTTGGAGACATATTTTATAAAACGAATTTGAACTTCAATGTGCCATGTGCCAAAACAGCCCCCTAATTTTTACAGTGCTTTACTACTGGAATTTGTATCCGTGGCATCTTTTAAAGGCAGTTTCCCCTCCGACAGTGTAGGTGAAGGGAACATAAACATCCGAATGCCAGGGCCTCTCCCTGTGAAGTTCTGTGGAGTCTCTCCGAGGCCTCTGTAGGCATGGCGAGCTCCTGCTGTCACAAGCTTAGCCTCGTCCCCAGGCCCACACAGCTCTGAACTTTGAAGATGAAGGGAACCATTTTTTCAGAATATACAAAGGATAGTCTTTGGTCCTGACCCAGATTATGGATTTTCTGAAGCCTTGCAACTCTAAAGCATTCTTCTGTTTACAAACCTTGTATAGCATTTTAAGATTGTTGCTTAAAATTTTCTGTGGCCTTTGGTTTACATGGCACCTTATCAAGAGCTGTTAGTCCAGAAATGTCTGTAAAGAAATGACCCAGTGTGTCAATGATGGTTGCAGACTTGCAAGTCGGGACACTAGCCTGCCAAAGAGAGATGATTTCATGAGTTCTCTTAAAAACTGATTTTTTTTTTTATCAGTGGTTATGTTTTTAAAATATAAACTCCTTTCCACATTACTGGTTTTCATGGGATTTCAAAATACATAAAAATGATTTTTCTTGGAAGATGTGCTATGAAGTCATTTCTGTTATTTTTACTAAAATATATAAATGTTTGATGTATTCTCTCTCTTTTTTTTTTAAGTTTACCCCCCATTGTACCACCCTTATCCTGCCCAGATTAATGTTGAGAGCATAGTAGAAATCACTGAGTGCCCTTGTGACGTAGTCCAGACTGATTGCTTGCTTTTCACAACATTGAAACGATCTGGCATCACCCATCCCCAAGTAGTAAAGATGTTTGTTTTGTGTTAGTCAGTTGTTAGCACCCCCATTGCTGGTAGTGGAGTAAGCGTGGGGGGAACTTGGTTCCTAACCAGGGTACCTAGGTCCCTGCGGGAGTCATGTCTCTTCTCTCTTCAAATACAGTCTCTTTAGTTTTTGCACAAAGTGTATTTGGTGGCAAATAATCTTGATTGTCATTTTTTAATTGGCAGAATTAAATTGGAAGAATTCATTATAGAACATTGTCGCTTCATTCATAGTAGTCACTAAATGTGTGGTAAAGAGACGTGTAATACTTCTCTATAAAATAATGATCCAGTCTGATGATGGCTGCTGGTTCCTTAATATTTGTAACAGGATTTTATGTACTTTGTTTTATCCTTTTTTTAAACGGAAGCCTTTGTTACACATTTGAATTTTCACTTTGCATTGCTATATTTTATACTTAACTATAAAAGGTCTAAAATCAGCCACAAGTAATATTAATTTATCAGTGTGTTCAATTCTGAAACCTTCAGAGGTCATACTGTTTTCTTTTGTGACTGTGACTTTTAAGAACTCAATACGGAGTTCTGGTGAAAGCCCTTTGGTGACGCTAGAGAACCCTGTCCAGGACTCCGGGCCATTGTCCATCTGTGCTCCAGTTGACTCTTTGTGCATACATCGTCACCGGTTTTTAGTGTCAGGCACAGAGTTGCGGAATAATCGCCATATCTAAGCATTCCTCAGGTTTCTTCTTCCAGTGTCTGCCTGTGAGTTCAGTAGTATCTAAAACAGCCCGTGGAAGGCAGAACAAACAAAAGCAGGTCCAACTGTTTCTATCCCCTCGAAGTGACAGCCCACATCCTTTTCAAATGAAAGCTAACAGGACCACAGAGAGGATGTGTGACCCTCCCTTCCCTGCAGAGTGAAGTCAGGCGGTGCTGAGAACTCAGGAGTGTGGGCCCCCATGGTGCCTGCCCAGGGCCTGGGCCTTGTCTGAAGGTTTAGGATGAGTCGGCCCTAGAACCAGATGTCTCACCCAAACGTCGTGTTCTTGTAATGTGAGACATTGTTAACCTTTGGAGTGATTCCGGTACCTGCTGTGAGGTGCTCCGGGAGCCCTCATGAGAACAGCTCTGGCTGACTGGCTGCAGGGGGCCACAGGGTGAGAGTTTCCTCTGCCCTTACATCAACAACTTGTTACTCTTCAGGGTTTCACATATGAAACGTAAAAGGCTATCATACAAATGAAGTTACCTGCATACAGGTAAATAAACCACAGTCGGGTCTGAGATACCTAAGCACCAAGCTCCCAGATAACGGAATGATCTGGCCACAGGACTCTTTGTTACTACCCCTGTTGTCTCTTGAAGTATCTCTCATAGGATGTTGATAAATGGTATTTTAAAAATAAAATCTTTGGATCAAAGGAAAAACTTAACCCCTTCTATATTTTTGTTACTAATAAATAATGCTTTTGTACATCTGAGTGGGAAAGGACTTGTATGTATTCCTGCTGAGTGGTACTTATGCCTTTGGGATTCATTTAAAAATGTACTACTTGATTACAGTTTCAACAGAGATGAATTCCAATAACCAACACAATAAAACATTTCAAAGCTAGAGTGTTGTGTGGCATGTGTGGTGTGAACCACCAGGATGGAGAGGAATGCTCAAAGGATCTAGATGTGGTAATACAAGGCCATCCTTGGCTACGTGGTGAGTTCCAGACCAGCATGAGCTTTATGAGGCCATTTATAATAAATAAATGAATGAAAAATAAATAGGCAGATGTGACTTCTTTAAATACCAAAATAATGTAAAGGTATTTCATACTTAGCTACTCTGTACACTAATATGCACATAGTCTGGGTGCCCATTATTTAATGTAACATAATAGCAATGTGCTTTAAGTGGCTTTTCTCTAGAAGCTAACTTCTGTAATCTCATTACTAGTAGGGTTTTTGTTTGGCTGGTTGGTTGGTTTGGTTTTTTTTTTTTTTTTTGGTGGTGGTGATGGTGTTGGGGGTGGGGGGTAGGTTTGAGACAGGGTTTCCCTCTACCTCCCCGAGTGCTGGGATTAAAAGGTGTGCACCACCACCACCTGGCTACTATTAGTCTTTTTTTTTTTTTTTTCCAAAACAGGGTTTCTCTGTAGTTTTGGTGCCTGTTCTGGATCTCGCTCTGTAGACCAGGCTTGAACTCACAGAGATCCGCCTGCCTCTGCCTCCATAGTGCTGGGGTTAAAGGTGTGCGCCACCACCGCCAGGCTGCTTTAGTCTTTTAAAGAAAGTTATTTCATGTTTTGAGGCCTTTGACCCCAAACAACTTTATGCCGTCTTTGGGTGTAGAGTAACTATATAGTTTAGTTCGTTCTGTTGGACAACCCACTCAGCCACTCTCTCCTTTACACTTCCTCACTCAGATCATCATTACCTTGACTTTTATAGGCAGGAGGACAGACTCTGATCCATGAATGATGCCACCGCCCCGCTGCGCCCTCTGCTGGTCAAAAGGTGGAGTTGCCTGCTGACCGTTCTGTAGAACGGCCCTCCTGTGTCCATTCCGCATCATTTCCTTGTGCGAGTAAACATACACAAGCAGAGAACAGCTAAGCTTAAACTCATGCACGCCCTGTTGCCGCCTCCTCCACATTTGCAGCCGTTTTTGCCTTATTTTGTGTCCTTACATACTTTGCTGTTCAGCTTTCAAAATAGCATCATCAGATAGATGGACTTCAGATATATTACATTTGTCAGGATCAGTCGTTTGAAAACGACAAACATCTGGTCTTCAAATCTTTGTGTGCTTTTTAGTTCATCAAGTACGCTGTTGCTTCCAGTGACTGGTAAATTCTTTCCTGTTTTCCAATTTTAAAATGGAACTCGGGCTGGAGAGATGGTTCACTGGTTAAGCATACTGGCTACTCTTGCAGAGGACCTAGGTTCAATTCCCAGCACTCACGGAGCGGCCCACAGCTGTCTGTAAAGCCTGTTCTAGGGGACCCAGTGCTCTCCAAAGACACAGGCCTACATTCAGGCAAAACACCCAGACACAAAATAATGATAACTGAAAAAGTAAAATGGAACTCTACAAGAGTGGGATCACTTCTGTCTCTCTTTTTAAAAGACAACTCGCTGTGTAGCCTTGGCTGGCCTTGAACTCAGAAGAGGTCTGCCTGTCTCTGCATCCCACAGACTGTATAGCCTTGGCTGGCCTTGAACTCAGAAGAGGTCTGCCTGTCTCTGCATCCCACAGGCTGAGAAGAAAGGCCTGGACCACCATCCCCACGAGTTGCTCACTCCTTGAGGGTGAAGCCTAAGCACTCTGATGAGGTGGGGACAGAACTCCAGCCTATACTTCTGTCCCTGTGCACAATACTTTTTTTTGGGGGGGGGGGGGGGGGGGTTGTTTTTTTTTTTTTTTAAGCCGGGGTTGGCCCCCCCCCCCCCCCCCCCACCATGGGGTAGCCGTTCCTTGGGGGCCCTGCCTTGGCTGCCGGAGCCTGCTGGAACTCCTGCTGCAGCTGAGCAAGGGTTTCCTCTGTTGCTCTGCCACTCGAGGATCCCGAAGCTGAGGTCTATAGCGCTTCCTTTCCACTGTGCTACAGTCTAGCCTTTTCTCCCACTGCGGCCTGAGCCTCCCCCAGCTCCTGTTTGACAAGCACCGCACGCAGAAGCTTAAAGACGGACCAGGCTGGATCCACGCGGCAAGGCCAGTTCCCACTTCACGATACGATCTTCTGTTAGCTGTGCCTCCAGCCTCAGCCTCCCTGGCCTGGGTTTGCTCAAGTCCCTTCCACAGCTGTTGATGTTTCTCCTCGTCTCCCTGCAGCTTCTTTTGGATCAGCTCTGCCATGACACCAGTAAAGGCCTCCTGGGGGTGGGTCGCTGGGTTTCAAGCTCCCCATCTGTCCCCGCAGGAAGGACAGCATTTCTATTGGCAGCCCTTTGAGGCCCCACAGCCTCTCCTCATCCAGACTAGCCACTCCCTAGAAAGACCCCAGATCCCCCAACCCAAGCCCTCTCACTTAAAAATCTTTAAAAACTAGTATTTTTAAATCACTGGAGCATTCAGCTGAGGAGCCATGCTTCACATTCATCATGGAAAGTATTCCCCTTTCCATACTTTCAAAGCTTCAGGAACACTTTTCAAGGAAGGGTCCATAAGTTAAATCACTCAAATGCCAGCTTTGTACTTAGTGGTTTTTAACTGGGCGGCATTTTGGCTCTGCCCTTAGTGGCTGGATCTGAGTAGGTTGCTGTAAGCACCTCTGCAGGTCATGCTGGCTCCACACTACAGAGCCCGCCCTTAAAGGGAAAGGCAGAAAGCAGCTTCAAAGAGCAGAGGGGCTGTCCTGAAGTGGGTGTCCCATTCAGTTGAGCCAGAGAAAAGAATGTATTTAAAAGGCCCATACCCTGGAGACACTACAGATCAGCAACCCAAGAGTCGTGGAGGTGGGGGACCACAGTCAAGTCTGTGAGAAGCAATCAGTGACCATCCAAAAAATTCCATTGTGAGAAATGGGAACGAGGGCTAAAGAGATGGCTCGATGATTAAGAGCACTTGTTGCTCTTGGAAAGGACCGGAGTTCAAGTCTCAGCATTCGTTTTTTCAGGCAACTCACAACGTCTTCTAACTCCAGCTCCAGGGCGTGTATCTCACACCCTCCTCTAGCTCTGTGGGTGAGTGCATGTACAGATACACACAAATAAAATCTATCAAGAAGGAGAAGGAGGGCGAGAGAGATGGCTCAGAAGTTAAGAGCACTGACTGCTCTTTCAGAAGGCCTGAGTTCAATTCCCAGCAACCACATGGTGGCTCCCAACCATCTGTAATGAGGTCTTGTGCCCCTTCTGGCATGCAGACGCATATGCAGGCAGAAAGAACACTGTATATGTAATAAAAAAAAAATTTTTAAATGAGAAGGAAATAATGCAAAGAATACAAAGGTCAAGCAGATAGCCAGAATTCATGACAGAAATTCTGGACAGATATAGAGTGAGTGAATTGGGGGAGGTGGGCATATCTTCCCAGGGTAGGAAGGAATCAGAGAGGCTGACATTTGAGAGCCTAAGGAAATTTTGTGTACTTCATAAGTTTAAGAAGCTGGCAAAGGCCAGGCCACAGGTGGCACACACCTTTTACCCCAGCACTTTGGAGGCAGAGGCAGGCAGCTCTCGTGAGTTCGAGGCCAGCCTGGTCTACAGAGCAAGTTCCAGGACAGCCAGGGCTACACAGAGAAACCCTGTCTCAAACAAACAAACAAAAAGAAGCTGTCAAAGAGCCTGGTGGCGGGAAACACCCCGACAGCGAGCCTGGTGGCAGGCATCAGTCTGCAGACAGACGACGCTTTGCCGCGGGTGGGGCTCTTCCACAGAGACTGACTTAGCATTGCGGCCCAGCAGGCTCGGCTCAGCCGGTTCTGTGCTGAGAGAGAACGATCCACATAGATCTTGGTCTTTTGGTGTGAAAAACGTCTGCATCCTAATAAAACTTGTGTTTCAAATGACGCGCAGCAGAGGAGTTGCTGAGGGGTTGGTGCCTCACCGGCGCGACACGTGTTCCGTGGCTGCTTTGTGAGTCACAGAAAGGGCCGAGCTGGTCACAGCCTTCTCAGCAAACAAGGTGCTGATTAAGTAAGGGCTTGGTGTCTGAGGGTCAAAAAGCAATGCCCAGTGCTAGAGAGTCTGGTGAAATGGATTCTTTTAATTACCGAAGGCAGTACAAATTGATAAAACTTATAAAAATTTAGAAATCTGTTTTTAGGCCATGACAATGCATATATCTTTTGGCCTGATGAACTCATTAATGGAATTTTATACAAAGAAGACCAAGAACAGAACAAAGCTCTAAGGACATGAATATGTCGTAGTCATAGCAACAAGGTGAAACCACCCACATGTTCTCGGAGAAGTGACTGGGTCAGTACACTGTGCTCCCACGGCACACATGGTAACTCGGGGCAGCCCAAGAAGAAACCCAGTAGCATCGACACTGGAGAGAGGCCGTAGCAGTCTGGTGGATACGACCTTCACTGTGGTACAGTGAAGGCCTTTTCCTCACATTTTATGTCCCACTTCCACACACATAAAAATACATGTTATGAGATGCATAAAACAGATGGCCCCAAAATTGAGAACATGCAGGGTGAGGTTCTGATGTGTTTCCTTTTATCCTTCTAGGCACACTGTGTGGTGTGAGTATACTGTTTCGGGTGCTGGGTCCTTTGCTCACACTGGTGTGAGTGCACTGCTCCAGGGACTGGGTGCCCTGTTCACACTGTGGTGTGAGTACACTGCTCTAGGGGCTGGGTGCATCTGTTCACACTGTGGTGGTGTGAATGCACTGCTCCAGGGGCTGGATGCCCTGTTCACACTGTGGTGTGAGTGCATTGCTCTAGAGGCTGGGTGCATCTGTTCACACTGTGGTG
>CABHPQ010160804.1:0-10686 GCA_902168405.1 Peromyscus aztecus | reverse complement strand
TTGCCATGCATGCATGAGGACCTGAGTTTGAACTCCCAGAACCCACATGAAAGTGCACTAGCACAGCATGGATCTGTAATGCCAGCACTCCTGTGACTAGATGGGAGGCAGAAACAGCAGAGTCCCCAAAGCTCATGGGCCAATTAGCTTGGCACACAGAGTGGATTACAAGAGACCTTTTCTCAAACAAGGTGAGGAGCAGCAACCAAGGCTGTTCTCTGACTTGCATGAACATGAGCACCTACACCACTCCCCGGAACACACACACACACACACACACACACACACAAATCACTGAAGGTGAAAGTGGCATCAATGAAAGAAACAGTTCTCATCTCAGAAACACAAAAGAAGATGGTTTATTCTGAAGCCAGGGCTCAGGAACGCAAACTTAGGTTTTCCCAAATACCATGTTCCAATGTGGGAACAGTTCCATGAAATTTTTATACTGACAAAACAATAGTTTTTATATACATTGGTGGAAACATTAGGTAGGAGGCACACACACAAAAAAAAAATGTGGGGAAATCTCAGCTATCTTTAGTAACTTATCAAGGCATCATTTCAAGTTCTCAAACATTCTGGAAAAAAAAAGGGCTGAACTTCAGTCTGTAGTACAGTATGGTGAACTGTAGACTGTAGTACAATATGCAAGTGAAATTATTGATATGGGGGTCCTGTGGCCTGCTGGCTGTCAGCCTAGCTCCAGGTTAAGGGAGACTCTGTGTCAAGATAATAAGATGGAGGAGACAGATGAGGACACTTGGCATTCTCCTCTGGTCCCCTGCACACACACACACACACACACACACACACACACACACACACACACCACTCAATTAAAATATAGATGAGCCCTTCCTTAAGCAGGAACGTTTAAAAGCAAATGCTTTCTAAGGCCCAGCAGAACCAAATGTTACCCATGTTACTCATTCAGATTCTCTGCTTCATGGACTTTGCTACGATCTCTGGTCATCTGTCTAGAAACCACTTGAAATGCTTCCTATATGCCCTGCTCTTGAGATGATACTTTTGTCAGTTTTTCTTGCTCTCTAGCTCATGCAGAGGCGTTGTCCCCATTTTATAGACCAGCTGCCTAAACAAGCTCAGAGAGGGTAAGGATCTTTTCAAGGTTCCACAGCTTGTGGTGAAATCCGGTTAGATGAGACAGTGTCTCCTTCCTCAGCCTCCTAGCCTCATGCAGCCAGGAGACTGAATATTCCCATTTGTTTGCTCTTGCTTCTTGGGAAGAATGTATGTAGAGACAGGAGGATCTCCTGGGGTTTGCTAGCAGGTTGAGTCGGGGAGGAAGGGTGCTCCAGGTTTGGTGAGAGACCCTGTCTGAAAAAATAATGAGCAATGGAGGAAGACATTGAATGTTGACCTCTAACCTTTGTAAACACATGCATCTGCATACACACACACACACACACACACACACACACACACACACACACACACGACATAAATATCTAGGAAGCCACAGAATGGGCACTCGTGTATGACAGTCCTATGACACACATGCCCCTTAGGGTCATAGTGGTGGAGCCTAGCCCATAAATCTCAATGAATACCAACTCTGGATGTACTGGGGACCCGGAAGCCAGAGAAGAAAAGGACACGTCCCTTGTCATCTCAGACCCCAGGAAAGAAGATAGCAATAACTCCTAATCAAACTTCTTATACCCTGAATGCTGAGCATCTATGAAACTACCCGAGAAAACTCTCGGAAGCAAGCTCAGCCTGATCCTCCTGAGACGGTGGCAGTAAGTGGTTGATGCTTGTCTTAGTATCCGGAAGAGCCCACCCAGTCCAGACTCTGAGGATGCTCGCAGAAGAAACCTTCAGAGAGAAATGCAGTTCTTAACCACCACAGCAAACTGCTCTGTGAAAGGCAGAACACTCTTTCAACTACCAAGCATCAGCTCTGATCCCCGCTTTGGAGCCTTGGAAATCAAATGAGGTGATAATTACACAATCTGCAAGAAAATTGACAAATATATTCCCAATGCGAATGATATATTGAGCCCGGCCAGCCACAGCCCAGTTCTGCTCCTTAATGGAAGCTGTAAAAACAGAGACCTGAGCTTTGATAATCACAGGGATTTCTTGCGAACCACTGATTAAGCAATAAATGAGGCAAGTGTTTTGGAAACTGAAATAGCGCTGATTTGCTGGGCATCTCTCTGAAACGATGGTCTCTCTGCCTAGGTGGCCTATTAAAGACTCATACTGTGGTATTTCAGAAAGGACCTTTTACGATTGAGGTGAAGAGAGGTTAAACAGCACTCTCCGAGCTTGTGGTAGAGCTGGAACGAAACCCAAATGCCCCCATTTCCAGTCTTTTCCAATATCTCCACAGCTTCGGCGACTAAGGAGCCCTAATCAAATATGAACTATTAACCTTTACTACTTCCTACTTGAAAGCTAAGCCAATCGATAACACTACTGTCGCCAATAAGGTGATCATTTAGGTAAATTGATGGCTTAGATAATATAGAAATTGTTTTTAAAAATTCTCCTTTTGGGCATAATATGGAGAGGAAATACTACTTGAGAATCAGAGGACCTGGAAGGTGGTGTTTGCCTGGGGGGGGAGACTCAGGGAAGACCATGTGCTTCTGCACCAGTGCGTCTCTGGAGCTCTGTGGGTACCCCAGGAATATGAGGAAGTCACTCGTGTGTGGAAGACTGTAAAGCTAAGGCCATGGGCAAAGGAGAATGAGGAAGTGGGAAGAGCAACATGGAGGCTGTGTGGAGGAGAGTCTCTCTCCAGAGCTGTAGCTAACGGTGTGTGAGCCATGCTCCAGTGAACAGCCTCCCACCCACGCCCATGCAGGCAGCCATAATTAAACTCAGCGGGCCCTAAAACAGATGTGAGGGGACCTGTTGGGAGGTGGAGGGGTTCGGTGGGAGAGGGAGGGGTTGAGAGAAAGGAATGGGGGACGAAAAGGATCATCATTCATTCCATATGTGCATGAAATAGTTGAAGAATTTTAAAACACTAAAAAAGCAGAAAAGAAAGAGAAAGGTACAGGGAGGCGCTGTGAAATATTGATAATGTTTTATTAAGTCATGAAACATGTATAGATTAATACAATATTTAAGCATGTAACATTCTGAGTTTTAAATTCCAGCAGTAATCCTAAATGACTGTTTATTGACATGCCGTGAAGGCATGATTAAGTTCTTCTAGATGACAAATTATTTGAAAATCTGATGAAAGCTGAGACTCCTTGCCCATAGAAGCTCACACCCTTATGGGCATTCACAGACTCTTTGCAAAGCCCATCACTGGATCTTAGGATGTGGTCCTCTCTACTAAGTTGAAAAGTTTTGAGTGATGATATAAATATGAATATTTACAATAGTTTTTTCTTAACGAGTTTTGGGGTCTGTGAATTCAGTTACCCCAACTAACTGTGATCCAAAAATACTAAATGAAATATTATAGAAATAAACGGTGCATAAAATTTTAATTTTCCATTGTTCTAAGAAGCATGAGGATATTTCACTCCATCTTGTCCCATCCCACTTAGAACACGAAACACGCCTTTGTTCACATGTGTTCACACAAAGACATATGAAACATGGCCCTATTCCCAAAGAAATAGGAACCTGACCAAGGAGCTAAGCCCATAATAACACACAGTACTTCTAATTCATTTACCATGATGTGAGAAGAGGTGATTGCTTGGACTACAGAGGTGGCGCAGAGGATACCCATCACCCTGTAAGTGCTGGATGGGTGTGGCAGCCTGCCTAAACCCCAGCACTTGGGGGAGACAGAGCAGGGATGCCTAGAACAAGCTGGCAAACTAGATTAGCCAAATCAGCCAACTCTGGAGACAAATGAGAGACCCTGCCTCAAAAGAGAGCTAGCAAGGAAGATTCCCAACATCAATGCTTTCCACAAGCACACATATGTGAACACCCATATACGGTACACACACATAGGGGGAAAAAGGAAGGAAAAGGGGAAGAGGAGGGAGGTGAAGTGGAGGAGCAGGGGAGAGGAAGAAAGGGAAGAGGAGGGAATGAGAGAGAGAGAAGGCGAAAGAAAAGTTAGCTGCTTCCAGAAGAAATGTGGGGAAAGACCATGGATAGATGAAGTTTATTTATGCAGGTCCACAGAAGACCAGCCAGATGCTACTGGTGAAGTATCAGTTCTGCAAGGCTGCACATGAGGGGAGAGAGAGAGAGAGAGAGAGAGAGAGAGAGAGAGAGAGAGAGAGAGAGAGAGCCTTTCTGCCAACACCATAAAAGGGAAGAAGAAAGCCCTTGCCTTTTATTTTGCAGATGGATTTTCCCCACCTCCTACCCTGACAGAGATCTAGTTACTTTCTAGGAGTAAATTTGCAAAGTACTTTAAGACCTTCAGCCACTGGATAACATGAGGAAGATACACATTGTAGCCGCCATATCTGTTCCAGGCTGGGTCAAGCACAGTTAGCTCAGCTCGGCACTGCCCTCTGTTCCCAATGCCAACCTCTGCACTATTAATTCTTTACTTAAATCTACTAAACATTTCTTCCTTTTCCTCTCCACTGCCATAATTTAATATGTACAACCGGAGTCAAGGCTTAATTATTTCTCGAGTGAGCTGAAGTCCAGTGTTTGTAAAACACATCCATTTCAATGAAACCCCCATGCAGCTCTGCAGCCCCTCCTAGCCCTACCAGTGACGACTTCAGTTTCAGTCCCATAGAGCCCAGCTGCTCCACAACAATGATTCTATTAGCTGGAAAACCACTGTGAGCTGGGGACTGCCAACCAGTGGACTTGCCATGCCCTCTGGTCCTGGCCTCCCTGCTCTGTCTCTGTTGAAAGAATGAAATGTGGAGGGAAATACGTACTAATGCATCAACAGTCTTTTCCCTGTGGCTCACTAAGAAGAACCTGGCTTTGCTTTCATGGATCAAGAAGCAAAAGTGTCATGTAGTTTCACCAAATTAAACAGAGACATGAAAGATGGTGATGGAGAAAGGAAGGACATCCATGTGACCTAAAAGATGTGTTTTAGTTGGGAGGAGGAGAGAAATGAGGAGTCTGTATGTATACGTCTGAAAGAGAGAGGCTTTGGAAATTTTATTTCAGGGCTGAGGACATGGCTAAGTGGATAAGGGCACTTGGAGCCAAGCCTGACAATCTGAGTTCAATCTCCAGGACCCACACAGTAGAAGGAGAGAACCAGCTCCAGCACGTTGTCCTCTGACCTCCATACCAGCATGTGTAGGTAGCACACATATGCACAGACACACAACCCATACACCCATCAATCAATGAGAGAAAATAAGGTGACGGCACCTGAGGATTGACAGCTGAGAGTGCCCACTAGTGTGTGCATGCACATACACAAGACTGCAGTGAACGTCACGATGGCTTTCCAAGGATCAGCAGACTCTGGCATATCCCTGAATGAAGAGGGGTCTGAGAAGACACAGCCTGCATCTTGGGCTCTGGGTGGGCTGCACAGTGAGACCAGAGCACAGTGGTATTCGAGACTTACAGCACCTCTTCCAGGGCGGACTGAACCTAGCAGGTCACTCCTCCCAAGAACAGTGTGCTCATTGCTCTCACACCAAATTCAACTTCAATAGATGGGAACTCAGGACCTTCCAGAATTATCACATTACTCTACACCATTCCCCTCACAGGAACCTTCCTCTTTCCTAAACCCTCTTCATGCCTATTCCTAACCAGCCAAGTCTTGGTTATTTATCCTAAGCTGTTACCTCTTGAAAATTCCCCTTCACGTCCGTCACCCTTCCTTAAAGCCTACCTCCTTCATGGGACCTTCCCAGTTGGAAATGAACTGGTTCACTACATATATGTATATGTGTATGTGTGTGTATATATACACATGTGTATATATGTGTGTATATAGATATAGATACACACACACACACACACACACACACACACGTGAGACATGGTCTCATGTATCCGCAGGCTTCCTTCAAATCCCCTATGCAGCTGAGAGTGAACTTCGGGTCCTCCCCAGTGCTTGGATTACAGACGTGCACTACTATACCTGCTCTTCACAGTAAAGTTTACTCCTTCTAAACCCTGCTGAGATGATCACCTTTCTGTACGATTCATTCAGTTATTATCCTTTTGAAACTACTTTGTGTTTGGGGAGAGGCAGGCTGGAGAGCAGGCAGAGAGGTGTAAATGGCAGAGATGACTCCATAAACAGTACAGCTCTCAAGAAGTGTCATTACAGGTTAGACTCAGGCAGGACCTCCTTGCCCATGGGAACCCGAGGCAGAATAATGTCCTGGGACTGGAGAGGTACCTCAGCAGTTAAGAGGAGTGCTCGCTACTCTTCCAGAGGACGAAAGTCTGGTTCCTAACACCCACATCGAGATGCTCATGGGCACTTGTAACTCCAGCTCCAGGAGATTCTGTGCTGGCACATCCTCACACATCCTCATAAATAAAAATAAATCTTTTTTATTTTAATTTTTATTTAAAATGTTTTAATTTCACATAACAACCCCTGTTCCCCCTCCCTCCCCTTCTCCTACCTTCCCCCCAATCCCACCTCCATCCCCTCCTCATAGTGGGTAAGGCCTCCCTTGGGTAGTCAACACAGGCTGGCCTACCAAGCTGGGGCTGGACCAAGTCCCTTCTCCTTGCATCACAGCTGAGTAAGACATCCCACCATAGGGAATGGACTCTAAAAAGCCAGTTCGTGTACCCAGGATAAGTCTTGGTCCCATTGCCAGGAGACCCACAAACACGTCAAGCCATGCAATTGTCACACACATTCAGACATCCTAGTGCAGTCCAATGCAGGCTCCCCAGCTATCAGTTCAGAGTCCTGTGAGCTCCCACTAGCTTGGGTTAGCTATTTCTGTGGTTTTTTTCCCATCATGATCCTGACACCCCCACCCCTTGCTCCTATAATCCCTCCTTCCTCTCTTCAACTGAACTCCAGGAGCTGTCTAAGTGCTTGGCTGTGGGTCTCTGCATCTGCTTCCATCCATCACTGGATGCAGGTTCTATGATGACAATTAGGGTGGACATCAATCTGAGTGCAGGGGAAGAAGGCTAGTTCAAGCACCCTCTCCACCATTGCTGTGAGTCTTAGCTGGGGACTCACAAGAATGCCCCCCAGCTAAAAATAAATCTTAATGAGTAGATAAAGATATCTGGCCATGTCTTCATCTCTGGAACCTATGAACATGTTATTTTATATGGTAAAAGGGCATACATTAGTGACTGGCAAGAAGCAACTTAGGAAAGGAAGGTTTCATTTCGGCTCACAGTTTAATACCACAGTTCATCACAACAGGGAAGGTATGGAGGCAGCAGGCTGAGGAGTCTGCTCACAGTGCACCCACAGTCAGGAAGCAGAGAAGTCGAAGTCTCAGCTTGCTTTCTCATTTGTAGTCAGTTGAGACCTCCTGTGATGGTGTTGCCCATAGTCGGGGTTGGTCTTCCCACCGTGCCCAGAGGCCTGTCTCACTCTGAGCCTGTAAAGCGGAGAATCAATATTGAGCATCCCAGGGTGATTGGAGTTGCAGGTAAGATGAAGACTGCTGACCGGCTGGTATGAAGTGGAAAGGCGAGCCTGGGTTATCCCAGTGAATCCAAAGTCATCAGAGCTCTTATAAGCAGAAGGGGGAAACTGAAGATAAAGGTCCAGGCAGGTGGCAGCTGAGGATGATCCCTGCTGCTGTGCCCTGACAATGGAGGATGAGTCAAGGAGTCAAGAAATTCAGGCAGCTGCTCAGGCTATAGAAGGGCAGGATACCCATCTTCCCAGGAAAAGCAGATTCTTCCTGAATCCTTGTCAGTGAGGGATGGAAGAAGGGAGGTAAGGAGGGAGGGAGAGATATATGCAAGTATGTGTACATGTTCCTGTGTAGATGTGCACATACGTGTGGAAGCCATAGGTCAACGTAAACTCTCTTCCTCTGTGGCTCTTCTTATCTTTTGAGACAGGATCTCTCACTGAACCTGGAACTCACCAGCAAACCCCAGGGATCCTCCTGCCTCCACTTCCCCAGCACGAGCATCACTGACACACTCACCAGGTCCAGCGTGACTACTGGGGATCTGTCCAGTCCTGCTTGTACAGTGAGAATTTTACCAACTAAACCATCTTGCCAGCCCCTGAACCTTTCATTTTTACCAAGTAGGCCAATTTAGACTTCCTGACCTTCGGGACTGTACTAGTAAATCTGTTGTGGCCTTAAGCCACTAATTTTTTGGTCATTTTCAACAACAGCAATGAGATATGAACACCTCTCCCCGGAACCTTCAGCCCCAAGCCATGAGCCTTATGGTCAGCAGCTCAGAGCTAGAGGATATCTATATTCACATTTCACAGGAAAATACTGTCATCCAGATGGAGCCGTCAGAGCCCTGAGGAGTCCATAACACAGTTTATTTGTGGTTTTTAAAAGCTCTATTGGCAAGCCTGGAAAGCTAAGGGCTCCTGTTACCACAAGAAAATAAACTCTGGTGCCAAACAGCCAACTTTCCAATGAGTATCCAGAACTCCTCATTTTGGTAAATTGGATACTGTCTATGATCTGTGCCGATTGTTAAATGTGAGCCACTTGTTCCAAGTCTAGCCATGGGGGAAGACAATCTATTTTTCATTTTCAACAATTTGAAATTCTAGCTGGTGGTCTGACCTGGAAAAACAACCTGCTTCAGCAGAGTCCTATGTGTGACGTGAACCACCGGGCACAGTAATGTGGTCCATCCATAAAGACCTCAGAAAGTGCAGCCCCAAAGACATTACCAGAGAACTTCAGTCAATGAGTCATCCTGCTGAAAAAAAAAAACAGACATCTGGACTGGGGATGTGGCTCTGTTAGGCCCATGCTTGCCTAACACACAGAAAGCCCTGGATTCAACAATCAACACCACATAAACCAGACATGGTGGCACACACCTGTATCTCCGGCCAGGAGGCAGGAGAATCAGAAGTTCAGGGTCATCCTTGCCTATATAGTGAGTTCAAGGCCAGCCTGGAATACATGAGACACTGTCCTCCCCAAACCCTCCACCAAAAGAAAGAAAAGAAAAGAAAAAAGAAAAACAGACATCTAAGACTGCTTTACAATGGAAAGTTGACCTAGAATTTCTCACTCAGCAAGACGTAAGATGTCTACAGCTAATGACACACACATGAGCCATTAGGCAGAGGTCTGATACACGCCACACTAAGATTAGCTCATCTCCAAATCATGTAGTTGATATTAAAAGGCATTTTATTATCTTCTCTGATAAGTAGCATGATCATATGTCTTGATCTTCCCCAGCCAGTGCCAACTTTCACTATTGTCCTCTTTATTTTCTTTTTTTTTTCTTTTTTTTCTTTTCTTTTCTTTTCTTTTTTTTTTTTTTTTTTTTTGGTTTTTCGAGACAGGGTTTCTCTGTGTAGCTTTTTGTGCCTTTCCTGGAACTCACTTGGTAGCCCAGGCTGGCCTTGAACTCACAGAGATCCGCCTGCCTCTGCCTCCCGAGTGCTGGGATTAAAGTCGTGCGCCACCACCGCCCGGCCCTCCTTATTTTCTTATGCAGAGTTACACAAAACCATTTTCTGCAGGCATATAATCTCCATTGGGCATATTTCCCATAGGTCCCTTGATTCTCCTCTTCCTCCCCCTCCCACTTCCCATGAGTCACCTTCGTTCTTCTTGCTTCTGCTTTCATATCATCTGCACACGGATGGTTTTCATCGACCTATAAAGTCTAGGAACCAGAAATGAAGGAGAACATGTGATACTTGTCTGTCTGAGACTGGCTCAACTCACTTAACGTGATGACCTCAAGCAGCATCCATTTCTCTGCAAACAACATCACTTCACTCTTGGAGGCTGAAAGAATGCAGCAAGGTACAAGTGACATGATTCAGTAAATGGGGGAAAAAAAGCCAGGGAGAAACTCTAATCAGGAAGGAGAGGGAGAAAAACACAGAAGGAGGGTAAGATAACAATAAGGATGTCTGAAAGGTGATAGGGAATTATACTAGTGATTATATGATATACCCTAAAAAAACTATAACATGTATAAGTCAGTGTATAAATATACATATATAGCTCAAATAGAATTTCCTCATGCAGGCTGACAGTGCTTCCTCTAAGAGCCAAAGGCCACCTAACAAAACCCCAACATTAGGCATGAGAAGCCCTCTTTTGAGCTGTCGGTCCGAATTGTCCAAGACATTCCTACATAATCACAGGCTATAGTTACTGGCCTTGTTTGCTCCCCAGAGGTGGAAGGTAAGTCCCTATTACTGAAGATGCCAAGCACTTTAGGCACAGGGCCGGAGGAGGCCATGACCTGAATGCCCCCTCTCTAAGGACTAGCTCTCATTCATGGTGAGAGGCACCAGGAGGTACCACGCAAGCTTCTAAAGGAAGGTAGCAACTAACAGTCCTACTTAGCTATGACACCTAAGAACCACAACCATGACCAGCATGTCACAATAACCCTAAGAATGTAGCAGTGGCACACATACCTTGGCAGTAACCAGCAGCTCTCTAATCAGACTTAAGATCTGTTCACCAAAAGGTATCGCATGCCTGGCACTGGGAACCGAGCCAAGTGCATAGGGTTACTGAAGTCATGGGTTTTGGAGGAGAACCTACAATGACCATTTTTCCTAAATCAATGTAAACCCAACTACACTCTAAATATTTGTCCTTATACCCACAGGTA
>CABHPQ010160801.1:28852-45365 GCA_902168405.1 Peromyscus aztecus | reverse complement strand
TCTCTCTCTCTCTCCTTTCTTTCTCTCTCTCTTTCTCTCTTTAAATTTTTAAATTCATTTTACATACCAACCATAGATTCCCCTCTCATCCCTCCTACTTCCCCCTGCTCCTGCCTTCTCTCCCACCCCCCATCATCTTATCAGAGTAGGTTCCCCCATGGGGGGCAGTTAAGCCTGGTACATTCAGTTGAGGCAGGACTAAGCCCCTTCCTGCTTTATCAAGGGTGAACAAGGTATCAGTCCATAGGTAATGAGATCCAGATAGCCAGCCCATGTACCAGGGATAGATCTTGATCACACTGTCAGGGGCCTCTCAAGCAGACCCAGCTACACAATGTCTCCTGTATGCAGAGGGTCTAGTCCTGTCCCATGCAGATTCCACACCTGTCAGTCTAAAGTTCATGAGTTCCTATGAGCTTGGTTCAGTTCTCTCTGTAGGTTTCTCCATCATGATCTTGACCCACCTTGCTCATATATTCCCTCTTCCTCCCCTTTGACTTTTCTTTTGTGCCTTTGTGACATTCTCAAAAGGTACCATTGGCTGCCCTGAAACTCCCTACCAGTCTGGTTTTAATTCACAGAGATACTTATATATCTGGGATGGCATCTTCCTGTTGAATATATTTCCCATAAACTTATTACTTTATTATAACTGACTTTTCTACATATTTCTAAGATATTTTTGTCAGAAAAAAATTTATTTTACCTTGAAATTAGGACAATATTATACCTACTTCTGAGTCATGCCCTTTAATTCTCCTTTTTGACTTTTATTTTCAGCTAAATATAAAAGGTATTGATAAGAGTGACTTATTCATTTAATCTAAATTGCCAAATGCACACATCCAGAGTTATGTGCAGCATAACTTCATGACTGAACTCCTGTGCTGTCTATGGTGGTATCTGGACTCTCATTGCATGCATTTGCTTTGTGTGTCACATTATTGTTCATTACATCTTTCAAGAAATTTATCAGTTGAGTTCAGTAGACCAACATTTAATTGCTTTTACTTCTATCTATGGCTTTTCTTTCTACTTCACTTAGTTTCACATCTATTTTTTATCTCCTTTGCTGGAACTTCTTAAAATTAAACACCATGTTGCCCACATGGGACTTTGTATCTTCTTTGTTCTAATCACTGTCTGGCACACAGTTTTCTCAAAGCACTGGTTAAGTGTGATTCTACAAAATTTTCCATGTTTCAAATTCATTTTCATTCAATTCAAAGTATTCTCTATTGTCCTCCAGTAATAGCCTTGATCACTTTTTAAATACTTTGAGTTGTTTTACTCCAAACATTAGGATAATTTTTCCTGATTGTTAGTTATAGATATGATGGTGTTTTGCACCAAACACATATTTTTTTATGCCATCTTCTTTTTGTGCCACATTTATTCTTTCTTTGATAAATTCTATTACTGCTAACATAGAACAGTCTGTTTTTGTTATTTTCCCTCCATTTCTCAATGGTCTTCACAGTTTTTCACCCGTTTGTGTTTTTACTCATTTAAATATTTCACTGCAGCATCAATGTGAAGTATCCTTCATTAGCTCAATAATATTTACTCATCTTATTAAATATTTCAATAGATGTGATAGCTAAGATTGAATGTCAACTTGTCAGGATCTAGAATCACCAAGAAGACAAACCTCTGGGCATATCTGTGACAGAACTTGTAGATGGGTTCATTGAAGGACAAATACCTACCCTCAAGGTGAGCAGCACCAGTCCGTGGCCTGGGGTTCTGGTCTAAATTAAAAGAAGAAAGCCATTGAGTAGCATGTGTTTCTTTCCTCTTCCTGCAGTGTGACAAGTCACTTCCGGTACTACTCCTGCATACTCCCTGCACTCATGAGCTGTAGTATCTTGATGTCAGAGCGAAAATGATCTCTTTTCCCTTCATTAAAATTTTTGGACATTGGGAACACGGTGCGTGTGGTGTGACGCCTTGCGCAGCCTTGGTGCCGTGGGAAGGGGCTTGGACCTGCCTAGGCTCAGTGTGCTGGGCTCTGCTCACTCCCCAAGGGAGACCTTGATTTGGGGGATGTGAGGATGTGGGGTGGCTTGGGAGTGAGGGCTGTGCGGGGAGGAGGGAGGAGGTGGGATCTGTGGGTGGTATGTAGAGTGAGTAGAAAATTTCTTAAGAAAGAAAAATGAAAAAACAAAAAACAAAAACAAAAACAAAAAAACAAACAAAACAAAAATTTGAAGAAACTTAGTCATATAGAGAACTGTTATTTTTATAAAAGTATGCTAAAAGAAAACAGTAAAATGAGGTTACCTGGCTCTCAAGAGACTGTATTTATATTTTAATATTTACGTTGTTAATAAAAGAGTTCAGTTCAAACACTAAATAAATAAATAAATAAATAAATAAATAAATTTGGAGATTATAATTTAATTTAAGCAATTATTCCTTCCATTTCTTTCCTCCAAATTGTCACTTATGCCTTTCCACACCCTTCTTCAAATTCGGGCCAATTTTTTCATTAGTTAGTATTGCATGCATATATTTATTTATGCATATATGCATATTCCATTATATATATACATATTATATCTGCTAAGGTATGTTATTTATGTTTACTTCAAACTATATCTTTGGTACTTATTATGTCTTTTTTTGTTGTTTTTAGAGACAGGATTTCTCTGTGTAACAGCCCTGGCTGTCCTGGAACTTGCTCTGTAGACCAGGCTGGCCTCAAACTTAGAGATTCACCTGCCTCTGCCTCCCAGGTGCTGGGATGAAAGACATATGCCACCACTGCCTAGGCAACCATGCCTTTCCAATATTTGGCATCTGTTGGTTATTTTGCCAACATTTATAGTTATCTTTATAGTATCTATTTGGTGAATAATTTCCATTTTAGCACTACAATTTCCTTTATCACTTGGTAAAGTATTGAATTTTTAATTTTTATGAATATTATCAATATTTTTGTTTTAGCAGGAAAATATTGCAGTAAATTTAGCTGATATATTAGCTCAAGTATATTGTGATCATTTTTTTTTAATATTGGCTGCATTTTAAGGACTTAACAGTGCTCTTCTAACCCTTTTTCATGTAAGTCTAGTTTGGGAATTACACTGGGATTTGAGTAGTGATTTAATTGTCAGTTTTATATCTAAACATGGGCATGCTTTTCTAGAGTTTGACTCACACAAAACTAATTGAGTGAATTGGTATATATCCTACGATTCTCATTCTCTTTCATTGCAAGTACCACCCTTCTAGATCCTCTAACCAGAATTATGAGATCCTGAGAGCTGTCACCCAGAAAACCTTGCAGTTTCTTTGTCACTTCTACTCTGAAAAACCGTCAGAAACAACCAAACAACTCCAATACCTGGGAGTTGCTCTAAGATTTTTATTTGAAATCTAGCTTATTCTTTATCTTTTCAAACCGAGGAATAACTCCCCAAAATAGACAATTTGCTGGATCTTTACTGTGATTTTTATTCTTTCCAGAAAGCTGTCCTGGTAGTTTTTGCTGACTGTGCTAAAAACAAGTTCTAGAATTCCGGACTGCCTGGTGACCTGGCTGCAGACTATGAGACATGAGAAACATGAAAAAGCTCAGGGCTATTCCTAAGAGTTCCCTACTGGTACCCTTCGCTCACATTTCATCTTCCGAACTTCACCCGCTTGCATAGCATCCCTCAGGACTCTGCTTTGGTTCTATACCTACATTCATGGTGGAGGAAGATTGCATAGTACTTATATGATCTTCAAGATTACTGAACTCTGAATCTACCAAATTATGTATTTTCAACATGTGAGGATAATAATCTGATATAGGAATCTCTATGCTAGATAATTACACAAATTGATTTTAATTAATATGCCCATGGGACTTTCTGTGTATAATTCAAGTCCCTCAGTATAGTTGAGTACATGTTTCTGGGAGACTACAGACTTAATGGAAATCTGAACAATACAGAATGAGGATTCACCAGGGCCGGTCTCAGCACTGTCATTTTCAAATTATTTAGAAATGAATTTTTAATAACAGCTATTTCTAATGCTGGATATATGAACTGTTTAGTATTGGGCATAAACACACACATCTAAATAAAATCCAACCTTAGCAACAAGGAAGTCATTGAAAACACAATTAGTCTGTATTGAGAATTTAGAATAACAGAATGCTTACGAATGGAACAGTAGAAAGAACAGGACTAAAATGGTGAAGAAGTGGTTCAAAAAGCTGAATACCTACAATCTCCATCACAGAAATTCTAGACTTAACTTTGAATAATACTAAAGTACTATACTAATTGTATTTTTGAGACAAAATGAAGAGGGCTATTCTTGTCATAATCTATCCATATCCCAAGGTAGGAAGAAATGCTGAACTTAACCAAGTGCGTGTAATTCCCCAGAGTAGTTATTACTTTATGACAGCTATGCACCACATTTACTTTGTGTCGCTAATACCTGTCTGTTTTGTGAGAGAAAATGTAACATAATTTTCTAGAAGGTGAATTCAGTTTGACAGCAGTCTCAGTTTATATCACATAAAATAATCAAACATGTAAACTATTTTCTGGTAATCTTCAGGATCTTCTTCCCTTCCTCTCCCTAAGTCATGGTGACTCTGGAGGCTCAGAAACTGTTGCCATTGATCTTAGTTCATTAAGCTCTGTGAACTGCCCAGAGTTGACAAGACACTAATATTAATGCTTTTAGATATTCATCATTTACACATTTACAAGACAATGTGTGGCAGGGGTAAGAAAAGTACCAATTACTGTTTTTCTTGGGAGAATAAAATGGATCTTTTTTTTTTTCCCTGTAAAGGTCACACAATTGTGCTTTCATTGTAATATTCTGTAGAGTTTTTCATTACTTTTGGATTAAGTAAGGATCCTTATTTCTAAATTATAATTTGTTTTATGAAGTTTGAGAAAATGTGTATTTGGTTTAATAAAACTGAGATGGCTTTAGGTATTGCAAACTACCAAGAATGTAATACAAGGGATGGAAATCTTAAAATAATGTCAGAAAGCCTGAATGTGAATGCCAAGAAATTCATAACTGCTGTTCAAGTAATCAGGAAGTGCAGATGTTACCAGCAGCTACTATGGATAGGAGTAGGTGCCTCTAGTGTCCAGCTGTGGGGCAGATGTGAAGGCATTCATAAGACACCAGTATAACCTTTGTCTATCATCTCAGCACATGAGCTCACTCATTACCTCTGAAAGGGGCAAATTTGGCTTCAAATTGGGATTCCAATTTTTGTACATGTCTTTGAACAACAGGATGAATTTTTCCACTCGTAATTTTAGCAAGAGTTTATTAATCGCTACCTGGAAAACAGGACCCCAAGAAAGACACAGGGATCACCCAATGACGGAAAAATGGATGAGATCCACATGAACAGCCTGGACGTAAATGAGGGTAATGAAGGCGAGGGTCGAGGGAAAGAGAGCTTGGGGGAGCGGGAGATCCCAGCTGGATCAAGAACAGAGAGGGAGAACAAGGAATAGGAGACCATGGTAAATGAAGACCACGTGAGAATAGGAAGAAGCAAAGTGCTAGAGAGGTCCACAGAAATCCACAAAGATGCCCCCACAATAGACTGCTGGCAATGGTCAAGAGACAGCCTGAACTGACCTACTCTGGTGATAGGATGGTCAAACACCCTAATTGTCGTGCCAGAAACCCCATCCAATGCCTGAGGGAACTGGAAGCAGAGATCCACTGCCAGGCCCCGGGAGGAGCTCCGGGAGTCCAATTGACAAGAAAGAGGAGGGTTTATATGAGTGAGAATTGTTGAGACCAAGGTTGGATAAAGCACAGGGACAAATAGCCAAACGAATGGAAACACATGAACTATGAACCAATGGCTGAGGGGCCCCTAACTGGAATAGGCGCTCTGAATAGGTGAGACAGTTGATTGGACTGATCTGTTTGGGAGGCATCCAGGCAGTGGGACCGGGTCCTGTGCTCATTGCATGAGTTGGCTGTTTGAAACCTGGAGCTTATGCAGGGATGCTTGGCTCAGCCTAGGAGGAGGGGACTGGACCTGCTTGGACTGAGTATACCAGGTTGATCTCAATCCTCAGAGAAGTCTTTGCCCTGGAGAAGATGGGAATGGGGGGTGGGCTGGGGAGAAGCGGAGGGCGGCGGGAGGGGGGAGAACAAGGGAATCCGTGGTTGATATGTAGAATTAAATCATATTGTAAAATAAAATTTAAAAGAGTTTATTAATCAAGAAAATGTGATAAGAATAACAGACAATAACTTGCTGCCTAATTCTTCTAAATATTGTTCTACTCAAACTTAAATTTAAAAGAAAATTAATAATGTATCACAATTTCTCTAATTGTTCTACTTTTCTAAAACTCCTGTACTGAAGTATCACACACCAGTTGGTTTCAACAACAGAAATTTGTCTCTCTGTTAGTGGGAGACTTAATTTTAGGTCACCTTTCTGCAGTGTTTGTTCTTTCTAAGAATTGTGAAGAGGCCAGGCATGGTAGTGCACGCCTTTGATTCCAAAACTGGGGCGGGAGAGGCAGGGGGATCTCTGTGAGTTCCAGGCCACCCTGGTCTATAGAGTGAGTTCCAGGACAGGCTCCAAAGCTATACAGAGAAACCCTGTCTCGAAAAACAAAAAACAAAAAACAAACAAACAAACAAAAAATTGTGAACAATCAGCTTCAGAGAGCCCATCTCTGGGGACCATACTGGAAAAGATTTATGGAGCACATTCATGTACAAGCTATCTTTTTCAATAGATCAATATCTCTCATGATGAAAGGCATCTGTAACTATTTGATGTCCATTGTAAAACCTCTACTTATAAATGGTGGCATTTTGGACCTCAAGATTGATCATCTGTTTTTGTATATTGAGATCATGTATGCTTTACAGAGGAGAAATTTATGTTGAGTAGTCTAAGTAATACCTCCATACTTGATATCCTATTAATTTTTGTGAACTTATCAAACACACACCAGCATAGTTGTGAAAGCATAGCTGTCTTAAGAAAGTGTCATCTCTTTCACTTGATTATCCAGGGTCTCATCATTATTCAGTGAGATCTAACCTAAAATACAAATGCAATTGTAAATTATATTCTTTCTGACGAATTCATTCACATATATTTATGTTACCCCCTCACTCACTCACTCACTTCTTTAGAATTATTCCCTAGAAGCTACTGACCATGTCACCAAATGTTTACCTACTCCATGTGAACTAAATTAGAGCTGAACAATTCATCATTGGGCAAAATACACAGCAGACATGCATTTGAGGATATCCCCTTAGGTATCTTGATTTCGTCAAGATCTTGCACATCAACTGCAAACTTCCAATTAAATTAGTGTCATAGTATCACCCTAGATGATCCAAAATTTTTAAATGGATTCAAAATTATTGTGTTAATATATGAAAATAACTATCTCTTGATTTTTGGTATTTATTTAGCATTATTGCTAATTTTCAGTTAGTAAACATTATATTCATAAATTTATAAAATAAGTCCTATATTGTCAGTTTTTTTCTATGAGTAATATCTTGGGCAGTAATTATTGCTTCTTTTTTTTCTTTGTTCAAAATCATGAGAATGGTAACTCTGTACTGTCTATATAATGTTTTAACCTTTTAAATTATGATTATGATTATAATTAGGATGAAGACAGGAGATAGATATTTGTTAAGTAATTTTGGGTCACTCACTCTAGAGAAGATAGTTCCATTCTTATTCTTGGCTAGGATGGCAAATCTGTAATTGTTTAGCCAATAGTTTTAGAAGAGAGTTCTCTTTTCTTTTCAAGTCCTAAATTTCATACTCCTTCCTGGAGCCTATAATGAAGGTGTGATTTAAACTCTAGTCCATACACTAATCATTTTTAGTCACCATCTTAAAACACTGGTCTCCATATTTTCATAGCAAAGTTGTGTTACAACTATTTTCAAAATTCACCCCATCTTATACTGATTTTATGAACAGTTGACGGTTGAATATCACAGTAGCAGGGGACGCCACTGAGTATAGAAAGATACTGAGATTATTATAGGAAAGCTCTTACCTCCTGGTAAAAGAATAGGCTCTGTTTCTGACATTCTGCTCTACTGCAATGATTAGACTATTACATAATCACTCTCTCATTCTTTAGGAATTCATTCAATGGGGCTTGTCATTTACCAGAATGACAAGATTACTCCTTAGAAAGAGTGATTTAGCTAAAACCATGGTAAGAATATAGGAATAATATTTATCCCCTAATGAGATAATTTATTTGCCATTCCAGAAAGCCACCCCATGGTTCCAATGCTTGAAGACTTTTATTGTGTAGAATTGTAGAATCTTCCCACATTTCTGGGTGCAAATTTTTCTTTTTCTTCTAATCTCTCTTTCCAAATCATAAGCATCCTTTCCTTGAAACTGTAGGCTTCCTTTCTGTGAAGGAATCTCCTCTCCTTTTATCTCTGAGTCTGCTTGTGAATGATATAACTTTAATTCATTTCAAATATCTCTCTCCTTCAGGCATTTGGCAAGATTCACATCTTTCTGGCCCTGATTGTGTTCTCTCAAATTCTAATAAAATAGTCTTCAAGCTCCCTTCCCAGTTACAATCTGAATTATTGATCAAAATAGTATGTATTCAAAACAATAGACCTCATTATCATGTTACCATATGGATTCTAGCTAGGACCCCAACAACAGATGCAATAACAAACACAATCCTTTATTTGTATTGTTTCTAAAAATGGCATTCATTTATTTACACATGTACATTTTTTCAAGTTAAAATATTTATTGAGTCAAATTGTAATTATATAATGTAAATTTACATACATAAATATGTAACTATTTGTGAAAAATATTCCTTTTGTAATATCCCTAGTAGTAAAGATATAATAATATCTCAAATAATCATTCAGAGATTACACACAATATATTTTTATCATATTCTTCACTTTTCCAAACTCTTTTTTTCTTTTTTTAAATTATTAAGAAATTTTTTATTCATTTTACATGCCAATCAAAGATTCCCCCCTTCCCTCCTCCTGCCTCTCAAGCCTTCCCCTCCAGCCCACTCCCCATTCCCTCCTTTCAGGAGGTAAGGCCTCCCATGGGGAGTCAGCAGAGCCTGGTATCTCCAAACTCTTAATCAGCTCCCACCTCCATGCATAATTACCTCCTGTTCTTTAATTCTTAATTTTTTAAATTTTATTGAGTTTTATATTTATAAATACTTATATCGTATACCCCTTCCTTTTCCCCTTCAGCTCCACCCTTGTACCTCAACTCAAATTTATGACTTTTTAAATTAATGTTGTGTGTGTTATATAAACACAGCTTTTTGAGTCCACTTGATGTTTTTCAGATCTTTTCTTCCCTACCTCTGTAATGCTTCCTGAGCCTTAGCTACTGTAGATATATCAATTGGGATTGATCACTTCAAGTTCATTTATTCTCTGCTTTTTGACCAGTTTTTTTATTTCTGTAATGGTCTGCATATACTGCAAAAAATAAACTACTATGATGTGACATGAGATGCATGAGTCATGAGCTACACTGATTTGTGAATGTGCACATGAGTGTTTAGAATGTAGTTAGAAAGTTTATTGTTTGTGGAAAATGCCAGTGGATAGATTTCCTCTAATGTCCTTGTATTCAACAGACACAGATAGTTGATTTTATAGTATAGGCATGAATTTCCTCCGATTGAATGAAACTAATTTCAATGGGATGGCCACTGATTGTCCTCAAGATATACATCCACCTTTGGTTACCTTTCCATGCTGATCAGTGCTGTGTTTCTTCGACTTTACAGCTGGGTAATGCTGTAAATGCGCTTATTTTTCTCCCCCAGATGCTTGCAACACACCTTCAAATATTATGAGAACTATCTCAAAAGGAGGAGGCCTTCAGATCAGGTCCAGTTCAATTTCTCCAATTCCTATGTCTGAAATACGTGGGCCTTACAACAAACTCTAGAAGGCAACCATTGGCAACAATAGCTTATTTTAATTTAAGAATCTCTTTGACTTTCCTGACCAGATATCAAGGAGAGATGATGAGGGAACGTCTTTCTGTATGCTGTGAATATATGTTGCTCTGATTGGTTGATTAATAAAGCCATTTGGCCTAAAGCAAGGCAGCTTTGAGGCAGGCAGAAAATCCAAACATATTCAGAAGAAGGAGAAAGACAGAGCAGAGGAGATGCTGCTAGTCCCCTACCATGAGAAGCAAGATGTAAAGATACTGGTAAGCCAAAAGCCATGTGGCAAGGTAGAGATTTATAGTAATCGGTTAATTTAAGATGTAAGAGCTAGCTAGAGAGAAGTCTAAGCCATTAGGCCATACAGTTTGTAATTAATATAAGCCTCTGTGTGTTCATTTGGGTCTGAGTGGCTGCTGGACTGTGGGGCATCAGGGACTGGGTGGGACATAGGAAAACTTCAGTTACAGAGAAGTGTTCCTTGATTAGCATGAATTTTTTGTTAGAGTCTATGGCTTTTGGGGGAAAGCATGGTTACTCAAGATGAAATGTCTTCAGTCAAACTACATTTATTTATGTACAAATATACACATTCTTTAAAGTCAGTGTAAAGCATCATGCATCCTTGTGACTTTTCAAACATTCTGGTGTTATCTATCCCTCCTTCCTAAGTCTCCTTGTTTTGTGTTTCCTCCCCATTTTCTAGTAAAATTCCCCCTTTCCTGGTTTTATACCAATTTCCCTTTTTGTAGGACATGTGTCCTACTAATCTCGTATGTCCAGGGGTCTTCTTTCAGATACCTACTATGCTCTTTTTTAATTTCTCTGGTCTCTGTGGTTGTGTCAGATTATATATTCTCTCCTAAGGGTTTGAAGCAAAATCAACAAATAAGAGAGAATATGTATTTTTCAAATTATTCTGTCTCTTAAAGTTTCCATTAAAAGCCTAGCTCTTATTCTGATGGAATTCCCATTTACATGAGTTGTAATGTTTCTCTTAAAGCTTTCCTTATCCTCTCTTTGTTATTTAAGGTTTTAACTATAACATGTAGCAAGGAGTTTCTGTTCTGGTTTTGTCTCTTTGATGAACACTGTGCTTCTTTTGTCTGTATGTATGTATTTTCTTAATTTGAGGGATTGTTTTTATTTTTCCCCTATGATATGGTTAAAATCTGGTATATACCATTGACCTGGGATTCTTCACCTTCATCTATGCCTGTAATTAGATTTTATATTTCAATAGTGCCCTGTAATCCTCACTTGTTTCCTTCCATTCATTTACAAATTCTTTGCTTGAATAGCCAATTTTATCAACTTTACCTTAAAGCCTTAATATTCTATCTTTTATTAGATTGATTTTACTTAAAAGGTTTTCCTCAAATTTTTATAATAAGTTAATGAATTTCAATGAATTTCAATTGAGAAGATGGAATTCTCAATTCCATCTTCATTTCAGCTTGAGTTCTCTTAAATCTTTATATTTCTTTTCTGAATTCAGTTTTAAGATTTTGAATTGTCTTTTTATTTAATTTGGCTATATATTGTCTGTTCTTTGATAACCCAAGCATTTATTATTTAACATTTCAGTTCATTCAACTATTTGTTCAGGTCTTCCTTAACCTTCTTGAATTCATTGAATTTGTTTACTATTGATCTTTCCAATTCTGTGTCCTGGGGTATTACAATTAAGTAATACTCATTGGAGAACATTTTGATAGGAACAGTGGGTTTTGTGGTTATCTGGTGTGACTTGGCATGTGGACTTTCCTTGGATGCCAGCCTGATACAAAATTTTACCGTGCTTTAGGTTGGATCAGTACAGGATCACAGAAAAAAAATCACGGAGAAACAAGCTTTCTTTTTGTTTCTAGAATACTCTTTGAGTCTAATTTGTGCTATTAAAAGGCTCTTAGTCATGGGGCCATCACCTGGAGCATCAGTCTACTGGTGTGGTGGTGACACAATCACTGTGATGTTCAGATGACTCAGGTTTTTTTTTTTTTTTTTCTTTCCACCACATCTGGCTCTTCCATTCTTTCTGATTCCCTTTCTTAGATAATCCCTGAGCCGTGGGGGCATTAGTGTGATAAAATACCCCATTTAATGCTTATTACTTTGTGCTTTCTTATAATCTGCATGTTGACCGGTTGTCTGTCTCTGTGTTAATTGCCATAACATTTGTGTCAGTATTGAACGACATTTTGCCATCCCAGTTATTACTGTAGTTTGTAGTGTTAATAGTGTTAATAGCTGAAAAGGACTAATTATTTTTCTCTTTTGGTGGCATGCACATCATGATATATATATATATCATATATATATATATATTATATATATATATATCAACAAATATATATATAATAGTGAGTAGGGATGATGCTTTCATTTACGTACCAGGTTGATTTCTCCATGTTCTATAACTCAAGTATATGGTGTTTTCAGCAATGGAGTCTTACTATCAAGTTATGGAGGATAACCAATAAAAATGTCAAGAATCCCTAATGTGTAGTTACCTGAAGGATAGCTTATTCTTGAAATCTGATTCTTTTCTGAATTTTTTCCTTATACTAAATATTTCAGAATCTGCAATTTTAACATATTTTAGAAAAAATAAATAGGAATTGGTAAATGCTTATGTGATATTATGTGTAATTGTTGTATATGCTTTGATTTGAAAGTAGGAATTTCTATTTTGAATCCCCTCTTAAAACCTTTACTTTCTTATAATGTGTTTTTCCTCATTGTATTTGTTATTACTCTGTTTGCTGTAACAAAGACTTGACCAAAACAACTGTAATGGCTAATCTTGACTGTCAATTTGATTGGATTTACTGACAGCTTTGAAACAAAAATCTGAGCATGTGAGAAACCCAATCTACCTTAAATTCCCATTTGTTAGATGTATTGACATAGAAATAACAAGTCCAGCAACTTAAGGAAGGCAAATTGAAGATCAACAGTTTAATGATAGAGTTTATCATGGTAGAAAATTAATAACAACATGGTGCTCATTTTGTGTCTCCTCAGAAGCAAAGAGATATATAGGCTGATTCTGACCTTGCGTTCTGCTTTTTATTCAGTGTCTGATATACCTCTTTGATGGTATCATCAAAATTTAGGGTGACATTTCCATTTTCAGTAAAGTATTTCTGGAAATACCCTCACTGACACTTCTAGAAGCATATCTCCATGGTAATTGTAAATGTCATCAAGTTGATGGGAAGTTTAACCATCATAAATATCTTGGATTGAATGTTTTAGATACATATTCTCTTATTTCCTGTGGTCATTCAATTAATTGTTTCCAACTTAAACCTTTCACATATCAACTTAAATCTTTTTCCTTATCTTCAGATTTTAAAAACTTGGGTACTAATTAAATAGAAATTATAGTTTTGTTACCTTCCTGATGTATAATTATTTAGAATATTTTCAAATTCTTGGTCTATGCCCTTTTATTGATTTTAGTTGAACATTTCAGGTACACAATACTTCTCTGCTATGTTTCACTCTCCCTTTTACCCCTCCTCTTGCTCCCTCCATTTCTGAAACATCTCTCTGCCAATTAAATTTCTTCCTCTTATTGGTCTTCATTTTATAACCCAATGAGTATAATTAGTGTTGCTGATATAATCATGGATTTGACCACGGGGAACAATGCTACTGTCCAGCCTCCCACACCCATCAATTTCCCTTAATCTATCAGTTTGATATGGATCCTCAAAAAGCCTCCCTGAACAGAATGTGTAATAATTTTTCATTGACTTTGTCTTGTTCAGATCTTGTGTAGGTGACCATATATTCTGTGAGTTGTCCGGAGAACAGTATTTCTCAGCACTCCCAAATATTCTAGCTATTAAATTCTTTATGTCCCATGACATGATCTCTGATCTTTGTGGTGAAGTGGTTGATATCAATGTGTCCTTCATGACTGAGCACGCATAGCCACTATTTCCAGAATTTTGAACAGGGATGCGTCTCTGAATTAATGACTTACCCACTCCAAATAAGAAGTATCTCTGACCAAGTTTAGGGACCATAGGTATCTGTGATTATAATCATAAATATATAGGAGGCAATTTAATTTACAAAAATAGCATCAATAGTTTATCCTCTAGGGCCTGTGATTTTCTGAGATATGTGTTTCATCATAATTATAGTACCAGATATGACTTCTCATCTGTGAATCAGTTGGCTAACTCCATAAATATCGTTGCCATTATTGCACCAGTGGGTATATTTTAACTGCCAGGTCAATCCTGGACTCACAAATGGGTCCAGAGCTGGATAAGTCCATCAATGTCTATTTTCCCCAATTCTCTGTGCAGCATCATTCAGCACCATGAAAGTCACCCAAAAACAAGAGTTTTATGGTTCATTCAAAACTTATTTCTTGATGCCTTGCAATCAACATGTTTCGTATCTTCAGCAAGAAGGCCTTATCATCTAGTTTCGGTGATTTTGTCAGTGGCTTATACTTTAATAGATGCCACTGGGCATCTCTAAGAACTCATAGAGAGTTTTTTATGCCTGGCACTGGGATTTAATAATCTTCAATTTAACAATCTATCTCTTCTGTAAAAAGATCTGTGTTATCATATAGTGCTGTGGGATGTTCTGTATGGTAAATGTGTTGCTAATAAAACACTGATTGGCCAGTGGCTAGGCAGGAAGTATAGGCGGGACTAACAGAGAGAATAAAAAGAACAGGAAGGCAGAGGGAGTCGCTGTCTGCCAGCCGCCACCAGGAGGAGCAGCTTGTAAAGACGCCGGTCAGCCACGAGCCATGTGGCAAGGTATAGATTTCTAGAAATGGATTGATATAAGATATAAGGACAGTTAGCAAGAAGCCTGCCATGGCCATACAGTTTGTAAGCAATATAAGCCTCTGTGTTTACTTGGTTGGGTCTGAGCGGCTGTGGGACTGGCAGGTGAAAGAGATTTATCCTGACTGTGGGCCAGGCAGGAAAACTTAAGCTACAATATAGTGTCTTAGTTTCTGTGCTACTGATGTGAAAAAAAATGTAGGCATTCAGCAGAGAGAGAGAGAGAGACAGAGAGACAGAGCAACAGAGACAAAGACAGAGAAAGAGTGACAGAGACAGAGACAAAGACAGACAGAGAGAGAGAGACTGGCTTGGGCATTTGAAACTTCAAAGCCCCTACACACACTTTCAACAAGGACACACTCTTTCCAAGATGGGCACACCTCTTAGTTCTTCCCAAACAGTTCATGAACTAAGCATGCAGATATCTGAGCCTATGGAAATCATTCTGACTAAAACCATACTTTTATTCAAATTCCTTTTGGAAAACAGTTATAGTTTAATTAGCTAACAAACTAATGTAGCTTCATGAGTCTTCTACATACATCTTTAGCTTCTATAAATGGACCCCCTACATCTCCTTTCCTAGACCTTTCATTTTCCATCCTTTTGCTTAAATCTTCAATTCTCTATTTACTCCTTGTTCTTCTGCAATATGCTTTGTTTCATACACTTTCTTTTTTAAGCCTTTCTCTCCTTGATGACTCTCCATTATTAATGTTTGCTTGTTTCTAATATATTAGCATTTTAAAATAGATTCAGAGTCCTGAAAAAATTACAAAACAAGTGGTGTTAGTATTTACAACTTAGTTTTCTTTATTAGCAGTATTTCATAATATAGCATGAGTTTGTCACTATTAATGAAGCATCATTAAAATACCATTAAGTAAAATATATATTTTGTTAACAATTCTTTACCTTCACATTCTCTTTATGTATTGTTTTTCTATATGTGTTGTTTAGTTTTTATCAACTTGACATGAACTAGAGTCTCCTGGGAAGAGAGGACCTCATTTGAAGAATTATCTTCATTAGATTGGCATGTGAACCTGTCTGTAGGTTTACATTCTTGACAAATGATTGATAGAGGAAGTCCCAGCCCTCTCTGGGCAGTGACCGCTGTCTTAGGAAACAAGTTGAGCAAGCCATGAAGAGTGAACTGGTAATCTATGCTCCACTGAAGCTTCAGCTTCAGTTATGTGTCTTGAATTCCTACCCTAGTTTCCATAGGTGGCTAGCGTGCCTGTGGACTATTACATGGAATTGTAAACTAAAATGAACTTTACTCCTCAAGGCCATTTTGGTCATGATATTTAGCATGCCTGTTTTGGTCACTGTTCTATTGCTGTGAGGAGACACCAGGAGCACATATACACTTATAAAAGAAAGCATTTAATTCAGGCTTGCTTAAGTTTCAAATGTTTAAGCCCATTATCATCATGATAGATATCATGGTAACAGGCAGGCAGACATGGTCCTGAACAAGTAACTAAGCATTCTAAATCCACATCTGCAGGCAGAGAGAAGACAATGGACCTGGCTTGAGATTTCTAAAATCTCAAAGCCCACCACCAATGATGCACTTTCTTTAAAAATCCCACACCTATTCTAACAAGGCCACACCTCCTAATTCTTTTCAAGTATTGCCAGTCCTTGATAACTAAGCATCAAATAAATGAGCCTATTGGGGCCATTCATATTCAAATAACCACAACAGAAAAG
>CABHPQ010160801.1:0-28842 GCA_902168405.1 Peromyscus aztecus | reverse complement strand
ATGAGCCTATTGGGGCCATTCATATTCAAATAACCACAACAGAAAAGGGAATATAATTAGGACTTTATACTTATGTGTTGCAAAGAGATCACAAAAGTAAAGAGATGTTTCCTTCAAATCATATCAAAAACAAATAATATTATATAATTTATCCCTCTTGAAACTGATTTTTTTTATGGGTGTGGAGACAAGTCCTCATATGTAGTTCATAAGTGGATAGGTAGTCTTTATGTAGATCAGACTTATTCCAAACTCTCAGATAAATGCAAACCACAAATCCTGCTTAGAAGTTAATATTGATACTTGAGTCATGTAGTGCATTAAAAATTATTCTGACATTCACTGTGTATTTTGTTGTTGATTCTGACTTTCTTATTTGTTCTAGGATCATCTTTTCTACACATTGCATAAGCCCTATTCCCTGGAGTCTTTCAGTTATCTGTGGGTCTTGAGGTACTCCAGTAACCTTGTATATTTTCCTTTGCTTCCATAAAACATAAGTTGTCCTGTCTGCCAAATAATATTGCAGGAACTATTCCATCCTAAGGCATGGAAATTAGTCTTGGCTGTGGCACTAACATTCCTTATATCTAGTTATTCGGTCTTGTGTTCTAAATCCAGTATTTCTGTCCAATTATCTATTGAGAGAACCTGCTGAAGTATACCTGTCCCCATCCTGATGTGGAAATCTTTTTCTATGACAGTCAGTTTGATTAAGGTCCTGAAGATGGTCACATTGACCTAGGGATCAAAGGTAGAATAATGTAAAGCCTTAAGTACAATGAATACAATTTTCTAGCAAAGACTCTTTAATTTTTCTCTGACACACATAAAAAACATTATCAAATTAAACAAGACTTATCAGACCTATGTACACTACAACTGATTCAACTCATCACATCATTTTCACTACTATAATTCTCATGAAATCCTAAGTAAATGAGGAGAAATAGTATGTAATACATCTTTTTATTATTTCAAATTTCCCTTCTTAGACAATATTGTTTTTAAGATGACTGAAGTTGCTTTTAAGACTATTTGCTATAATGAAACACATTATTAATATAGGATAAAAATCACAGTGTATTAATTATCGTTCCATAAATTTATGAGTGACAATTAGGTTTTTCCCAATGCATGCTATCAGTAGAGATTACTTTTTCTAAGAAGCTTTTTTTCTAATATTACCAAAACTATTTCTTTTCAACATTTTCTCTGAAATTCACTCTTATATTAATTAACTTTCTGTAGCAACACTAAGATTATCATAAATGAATGTTAACATATTTTCTCACTTTGAAAACACCCATCAAAATGTATCTATTTAATTCTAAACCATTTTGACTACTTAATCTGTTTAGTTCTAAATCATTTTGGACTACTTAGAAAGTATATTTCAAAAAGCATTATAAAAATAGTAACAATTATATAATTTTTGTACATCATTCTTATTTGAATTTATAGTTGAACTCGTTAAATTCATTTGAAAAGTGTTTTCCTTTATTAAAGAACTATCTGAAACTGTGGGTCTGTGTTAACAGATGCATGAACCCAGTCATTTACACCTCATCATCTCTTTCTTATCTATGATAATTTCATTATATTTTAGCATTCTGCCATCAGGATATAGACCTTTTTTTCACATCCCCTAGTCTAAAATCATTATATTCTCTACACTTTAATAGGACCCAAAGTTTTTACATTGAAGATGAAATTCTGAAATCAACAAGAAGCACAATTATACTTTGTCTGTCTGTAATGTGATATTTGAAGCAAAATTTAGAAGAAACTATTTTTCATTTTAATTTAAATAAAAGATTTAAAATCTTAATACTATTAAAAATTATTTGAAACATGACATAGAACACCAAGATTTAGTTATTACTACTGAAGTGTTTGAACCCATATGAATAGGCATAGTCAAGATAACATTTTGGCAAATCACTTTGATTGACTTTGCTATTCCTAATATATTGACACATAGTATCTGTCTTAGCTTATAGAATCACACACTCCTCTAAATGGAAAGAAAATAAAAAAGAGGGCACAGAGCCTCCCAGCACCCAACTGGACTAAGAGGTTAGTCTTTATCATTATACCTGAACTCCCCAGCCCCTAGGTTTTGGGCCCACGGGCACAATCCTTCACCTCTACACCACCACCCATTGCAGTCCCAGTTTCAG
The DNA here is from genome assembly GCA_902168405.1 of Peromyscus aztecus. Lineage (NCBI taxonomy): Eukaryota > Metazoa > Chordata > Mammalia > Rodentia > Cricetidae > Peromyscus > Peromyscus aztecus. The sequence continues at coordinate 26,659 of CABHPQ010160801.1, read as the reverse complement.
GCCAGTTGTCAGGCAGACCTCCTGCACACAGTTCAGACTACCACCATTCAACATCAGACCCTCTAACCAAAGCCCCACATCCCCCAAATCCCACCCACCCTCTGAGACTGCAATTGTTCCCTGAGACAGAGCCTGCTAGTACCCTATTAGACTAAGAGTTCCAGTTTCAGGCCAGTTGGCAGGTAGACCTCCTGCAGACAGGTCAGACTACCACCATCTACCATGCTCTAAGACCTCAGCTACTCCCTGAGACAGAGCCCACTAGCGCCAGTTGAATTAAGAGCTGCTCCCTGAGACAAAGAGTCCATCAGCATCAACTAGACCAAGAGCTCCCAATGTATCAAGAGTATCAATCAGACCAAGAGAGATTCTCTCAGAAACAGACACCGCTTGCACCAAGTGGAGAAAGAGATGAGTAGATGCCAGTGCAAAAATACAGTCAACAACATAAAAACCAATATGGCTCCATCAGAACCTATATCAGCAAGACCTGAACATCCTAACACAGAAAAAACAGAAGATATCTATCATAAAAATGACTTTAAGAAGATATTAGAGATCTTAAAAGAGGAAATTAAAAATTCCCTTAAAGAAATCGAGGAAAAGTCAAACAAAAAATGGGAAGAAATCAGTAAATCCCTTGAAAGCCAAGAGAAAGCAATTAAACAAGTGAGGGAAACAGTTCAAGATTTCAAAACTGAAATGGAGACAATAAAGAAGACACAAACTGAGGTAATGCTGGAAGTAGAAAATTTGAGTAAACGAACAGGAGTTACAGATGCAAGTATAACTAACAGAATGCAAGAGCTGGAAGAGTCGATCTCTGGCATTGAAGATACAGTAGAGGAAATAGATTCGTCAGTCAAAGAAAACACTAAAGCCAACAAAGTCATGACCCAAAATGTCCAGGAAATTTGGGACACCATGAAAAGACCAAACCTAAGAATAATAGGGATAGAAGAAGGAGAAGAACACCAACTCAAAGGCACAGAAAATATATTCAACAAAATCATAGAAGAACACTTTCTCAACTTAAAGAAGGAAATGCCTATAAAAATACAAGAAAGTTACAGAACACCAAATAGACTGGATCCAAAAAAAAGTCCCCTTGCCACATAATAATCAAACCACTAACATGCAGAATAAAGAAAAAATATTTAGAGCTGCAAAGGAAAAAGGCCAAGTAACATCTAAAGGTAGACCCATAAGAATAACACCTGACTTCTCAGTGGAGACTCTAAAAGCCAGAAGGTCCTGGACATACATTATACAGATACTAAGAGACCATGGATGCCAACCCAGAATATTATATCCAGTAAAACTCTCAGTCAACATAGATGGAGTAAACAAAATATTCCATGATAAAACCAGATTTAAACAATATCTCCCCACAAATCCAGCCCTACAGAAAGCACTTGAAGGAAAAATACAACCTAAGGAAGTTAGATACACCCATGAAAACACAGGCAATAGATAGTCCCATACCAACAAATACCAAAGAAGGGAAAAATACAATACTAACTCCCCAAAAATAACAGGACTTAACAATAACTGGTCATTAATATCCATCAATATCAATGGTCTCAATTCACCTATAAAAAGACACAGGCTAATAGAATGGATACAAAAACAAGATCCATCCATTTGCTGCATACAAGAAACACATCTCAACTTCAAAGAGAAAGACACCTCAGAACAAAAGGCTGGGAAATGACTTTCCAATCAAATGAATTTAAGAAGCAAGCTTGTGTAGCTATCCTAATATCAAATAAAATAGACTTCAAACTAAAATCAATCAAAAGAGATCAGGATGGACACTACATATTTATCACAGGGAAAATCTGACAAGATGAAACCTCAATTCTGAATGTTTGTACCCCAAATACAAGAGCACCTACATTCGTAAAAGAAACATTACTAAAGCTTAAATCACACATCAATCCCCATAACTAGTAGTGGGAGACTTCAACACCCCACTGTCACCAATGGACAGGTCTTCCAGACAGAAACTTGACAGAGAAATAAGAGAACTAACAGACATTATGACTCAAACAGACTTAATAGATATCTACAGAATATTCCACCATAACACAAAAGAATATACCTTCTTTTTAGCACCCCATGGAACCTTCTCCAAAATTGACCACATGCTTGGTCACAAAGCAAATCTCAACAGATACGAAAAAATTGAAATAACCTCCTGCCTCTTATCAGACCAACATGTTTTAAAGTTAGATTTCAACAACAAAAATTACAGAAAGCCTACAATCTCATGGAAACTGAATAATGCCCAACTGAATCACCAATGGGTCAAGGAAGAAATAAAGAAAGAAATTAAAGATTTCCTAGAATTCAATGAAAACAAATGTACAACATATCCAAACTTATGGGACACCATGAAAGCAGTGCTAAGAGGAAAATTCATAGCTCTAAATGCCCACAAAAAGAAGTTGGAGAAATCTCACACTAGTGACTTAACAGCACAACTGAAACCTTTAGAACAAAAAGAAGCAAACTCACCCAGGAGAAACAGATGCCAGGAAATAATCAAATTAAGGGCTGAAATTAATAAAATAGAAACAAAGAGAATAATATAAAGAATCAATGAAACAAAGACTTGGTTCTTTGAGAAAGTCAGCAAGAGAGATAAGCCTTTATCCAAATTAACCAAAAAGCAGAGAGAGAGCATCCAAATTAACAAAATCAGAAATGAAAAGGGTGACATAACAATAGACAATGAGGAAATCCAGAGAATCATCAGGTAATATTGCAAAAACCCATACTCCACAAAATTGGAAAATCTGAAAGAAATGGATGATTTTCTGGATAGTTACCCCATGCAAAAGTTAAATCAAGGCCAGACCAGCTATTTAAATAGACCAATAACCCCTAAAGACGTAGAAACGGTCATTAAAAGTCTCCCAACCAAAAAAAGCCCAGGACCAGATGGTTTCAGCTCAGAATTTCAAAGAAGAGTTAATACCAATAATCTTCAAATTGTTCCACACAATATAAAAAGAAGGAACATTACCAAACTCCTTCTATGAGGCTACAATTACCCTAAACCAAACAAAGATGCAACAAAGAAAGAGAACTACAGACCAATCTCCCTCATGAACATTGATGCAAAAATACTCAATAAAATACTGGCCAACCGAATCCAGGAACACATCAAAAAAAAAAAAATTATCCACCATGACCAAGTAGGTTTCATCCCAAGGATGCAAGGATGGTTCAACATATGAAAATCTGTCAATGTAATACACCATATAAACAAACTAAAAGAAAAAAAAAAAAACACATGATCTTCTCATTGGATGCTGAAAAAGCCTTCGACAAAACCCAACACCCATTCATGATAAAGGTTCTAGAGAGATCAGGAATGCAAAGAACATACATAAACATAATAAAGGCAATTTACAGCAAGCTGATGCCAACATCAATTTAAATGGAGAGAAACTCAAAGTGATTCTACTAAAATCAGGAACAAGACAAGGCTGTCCACTCTCTGCATACTTATTCAACATAGTACTTGAAGTTCTAGCTAGAGCAATAAGACAACAAAAGGAGATCAAGGGAATACAAATTGGAAAGGAAGAAGTCAAACTTTCATTATTTGCAGACGAAATGATAGTATGCATGAGTGACCCCAAAAATTCTACCAGGGAACTCCTACAGCTGATGAACTCCTTCAGTAAGGTGGCAAGATACAAGATTAACTAAAAAAAAAAAAATCAGTAGCCCTCCTATATACAAATGATAAATGGGCTGAGAAATAAATCAGAGAAACATCACCCTTTACAATAGCCACAAATAATATAAAATATCTTGGGGTAACTCTAAATAAACAAGTGAAAGACCTGTATGATATGAACTTTAAGTCTTCAAAGAAAGAAATCAAGAAGATATCAGAAAAAGGAAAGATCTCCCATGTTCCTGGATAGGTAGAATCAACATAGTAAAAATGGCAATCTTACCAAAAGCAATCTACAGATTCAATGCAATCCCCATTAAAATCCCAACACAATTCTTCACAGACTTGGAAAGAACAATACTTAACTTTATATGGAAAAACAAAAAACCTAGGATAGCTAAAAGAATCCTGTATAATAAACAACTTCTGGAGGCATCATGATCCCTGACCTCAAGCTCTACTATAGAGCTATAGTAATAAAAACAGCTTGGTACTGGCATAAAAACCAATATGTGGACCAATGGAATCGAATTGAAGACCCTGATATTAGTCCACACACCTATGAACATATGATTTTTAACAGAGAAGCCAAAACTGTACCATGGAAAAAATAAAGCATCTTTAACAAAGGGTACTGGCATAACTGGATGTCAACATGCAGAAGATTGCAAATAGATCCATACCTGTTGCCATGCACAAAGCTTAAGTCCAAGTGGATCAAAGACTTCAACATAAATCCAGTTACACTGAACTTGATAGAAGAGAAAGTAGGAAGTAGTCTGGAAAACTTTGGCACAGGAGATCACTTCCTAAATATCACACCTGTAGCACAGAGACTGAGAATGACAATTAATAAATGGGACCTCCTGAAACTGAGAAGCTTTTGTAGAGCAAAGGACACGGTCAATAAGACAAAACAACAGCCTACAGAATGGGAAAAGATCTTCACCAACCCCATATCTGACAGAAGGCTGATCTCCGAAATATATAAAGAACTCAAAAACCTAGAGTTCAAAATACTGAACAATTCAATTAAAAAATGGGCTACTGAGCTTAACAGAGAATTCTCAACAGAAGAATCTCAAATGGCTGAAAGGCATTTAAGGAATTGCTCAACATCCTTAGTTATCAGGGAAATGCAAATCAAAACAACTCTGAGATACCATCTTAAACCTGTCAGAATGGCTAAGATCAAAAACACTGAAGACAGTATATGTTGGAGAGGATGTGGAACAAGGGGAACACTCCTCCACTGTTGGTGGGAATGCAAACATATACAGCCACTCTGGAAATCAGAAAATTGGGAATAAGTCTTCCTCAAAACCCAGTTATACCACTCTTGGGCATATACCCAAGGAATGCTCAATCTTACCACAAGGACACATGCTCAATTATGTTCATATTAGCATTATTCGTAATAGCCAGAACCTGGAAACACCCTAGATGCACCTCAACTGAAGAATGGATAAAGAAAATGTGACACATATACACAATGGAGTACAACTCAGCAATAAAAAACAATGACATCATGAAATTTGCAAGCAAATGGATGGAACTAGAAAATATCATCTTGAGTGAGGTAACTCAGACTCACAAGGACAAACATAGTATGTACTCACTCATAAGTAGATACTAGATATGAAAGAAGGGATGGCCAGACTGCAACCCACAACTCCAGAGAGGCTAGCTAACAGAGAAAGACCCTAGGAAGGACACATGGATGACCCTGTGAAGGAGAAATGGATGAGATCTACATGAGTGGACTGGGTGTGGGTGGGTGGCAGAGGGCAAGAAGTGGGAGATGAGAACATAGGGAATTGGGATGGTCAAGTTGGAACAGGGACAGAGTGGGAGGGCAGGGAGGAAGATAAAATGATAGATGAGGACATCATGGGAATAAGAAGAGGCAGGCTTCTGGGGAGCCTCTCAGGAATCCATAAGGATGATCTCACTTTGATCTTCTAGCAGTGTTCCAGAGGGTGCCTGGACTGGTCTACTCTGGTGACCAGTCTAGCAAATAATCTAGCTGTCATCATAGAGCCTTTGTCTAGTGACAGATGGAGGCAGATGCAGAGATCCACGGCCAGGCACCAGGCTGATCTTCAGGAATCCAGTTGATGAGAGAGAGAGAAGGGATTCTTCAGGTGAGGGACATCAAGATCATGATGGGAGGACGTGTAGAGATGACCGGCCACACTAGTGGAAGCCCATGAACTGTGAACTGGTGGCTGTGGAGCTCCCATGGGACTGGACTAGGCCCTCTGGATATGGAAGACAATTGTTTGGCTCCAACTGTTTGGGGGGCACCCAGGCAGGGGGATCAGGATCTATACCTGGTCTAAGGCCAGGCTTCTGGGAATCCAGTGCCTGCGGTGTGACACCTTGCACAGCCTTTGTGCAGTGGGAATGAACTTGGACCTGCCTAGGCTCAGTGTGCTGGGCTCTGTTGATTCCCCAAGGGAGACCTCAATTTGGGGAATGTGGGGATGCGGGGTGGCTCAGGAAAGAGGGCTGGGAGGTGGGGGAGGAAGGAGGGGGAGTCTGTGGATGGTATGTGGAGTGAGTAGAAAATTTCTTAATAAAGAAAACAATTTGAAAAGAAAAAAAGACGGTACATAATCACTTTATTTCATTTTTAATGATTATCTATACATTCTGGAACATTTAACATAAAAAGTATTAAACTCAGTAATCCAGTAAAATTCATCTTTCCCCTAAAGAAAAATTTATATAAATGTCATTCATAGATCCTATGACTTTGTGAGTGACAGTAGACACTACTGCTTTTACTTTCAGGTACATCTTCGGAAATGATATTAAAGGGAATACTGAAAAGAAGATGCAAGGTACAGCACTAATATCATATTAGCCTACTTCTGTCCTCCAAATATAGAACTTACTCAACTAAAGGAGAGTTATAAGAATGATCTGGACAATACTGTGACATCATCCAAATAGCTAATAAAAGATAAAATAGAAGACCTCTTAGCAGTCACCTAAAAAGAACATTTACTATCTTATATAAAATACATTTACTATCTAATTTAATTCTAATGTATTGACTCAATGAAACTGTTGTTTCCAGATAACAGCACTTAGAATATATATTGATTCTTCAAAACCAACAGTGGAAACAAATAATATAGAAAGAATTTTCAAGAAAAAGTTTGGAACATGCATTGCCAACACTGTGTTGTACAAATTTGATGCAAATACTGCTACATGGACATGCTTGATTCTATCATTCATAGACATAGTTGATGTTAGTGTTACTCATTATTATAGAATATAGACATTCAAAAAATGTTCACTGTGTTATTATTATTATAACAGAATATATGATTACTAAATAAAATACAAAGCGAAAAAAACCCTATGTATGCAGTAAAAGTAGAAAATATTAAATTAAACTCCCTTTCTTGCTTAAAAAAATCAGTAGTCCTCCTATATACAAATGGCAACTAGACCAAAAAGACGTTAGAGCAACAACACTTTTCACAAGAGCCTCAAATCATACTTAATATCTTGGCATAACTAAAGACAAGCAAGTGAAAGAATTGTATGATTAAATATTTCAAGTCTTTGAAGAAAGAAATTGAAGAAGATATTAGAAAATGGAAACATCTCCCATGCTCATGAATCAGCAGAATTAATACAGTAAAATTGGCCATCCCACCAAAAACAATCTACAGATTCAATGCAATCCTCATCAAGTTCCAACACAATTCTTACAGACCTTGAAAGAACAATATACAAAGTCATATGGAAAAATTAAGAAAAAGAAAAAAAAAACAGAATGGCTACAACAACCCTGTAGAATAAAGGACTAGGGAAATCTCACCTTTCTAAGTTTAAGTTGTACTACAGAGCTTAGCAATAAAATCCATATTGTATGGGCATAAAAGCAGACAAACTGATTAATGAAACTGAAGACACAGACATAGACCCACACAACTATAGACACTTGAATTTTTTTTTAAATAGAGAAGACAGAAATACACACTGGAAAAAGGAAACATCTTCAACAAATGGTATTGGTAATGCTGATTTCTATATGTAGAAGCATGCAAAGAGATCCATATTTATCACCCTGCACAAAACTCAAGTCTAAGTGGAATACAGACCTTAAATAAAACCAGATACACTGAACATGAGGGGAAAAAAGTGTGGAATAGATTTGAATGCACTGGCACAGGAGACAACTTTCTGAATAGAACACTGATAGTGTAGGCACTCAAATTAACAATTATTAAGTGGGACCTCATGTAGCAGGAGTCTTAAAAGTTCTTATTAATAAAATCAAACCCCGGGGCCAGTTATTGGGGTGAAATCCTGGATGGTCAGAGAGACAGTACAAGCCAAAGTTAACCTCATCTGGCCAACTTCTCAGCTGATCTTGTTTCCTCAGACTGGAAGCCTCTGTGTCCGCATATCCAAATGGCTCTCAGCTGAACTGTGCTGTTAGAAGCCTGAAAGCTTAGCCAGGCAAAATGCTTCTAGTTTCTGGTCCTCATGCCTTATATACCTTTCTTCTTTCTACCACCACTCCTTGGGATTAAAGGCTTGCTTTCTGGGATTAAAGGCGTGTGTCACCATGCCTGGCCGTTTCCAATGTGGCCTTGAACTCACAGAGATCCAGAGGGATTTCTACCTCTGGAGTGCTAGGAGTAAAGGTGTGAGTGCCACCATTTTCTAGACTTTATATCTAGTGGCTGTTCTGTCTCTGACCCCAGATAAGTTTATTAGGGTGTACAATATTTTGGGGAACACAATACCACCACAACCTCATGAAACTGAAAAGCTTCTGTAAAGTGAAGGATAATGTCAGTGGATCAAATCAGCAGCATACAGAATAAGAAATGATTTTTTACCAACTCCACATCTGATTGAGGATTAATATTCAATTTTATAAAGAAATTAGAAACTAGATATCCAAAAAGCAAATAATGCAGTTAAAACATGGGGTAGAGGCCTAAACAGAAAATTCTCAATAGAGAATTCTCAACTCGAATGGCTGAGAAACACTTAAATATTCAATATACTTTTCCATCAGGGAAATGCAATTCAAAACTTCCTTGAGATTCCATTTTAAACCTGTCAGAATGGATAAGATCAATAACATAGGTGACAGCTCATGCTGACAAGGATTTGGAACAAGGGGATTGTTCCTCCATTGTTGCTGGGAGTGTAGGCTTGTAGAGCCACTGTGGAAATCAACATGGTGGTTCCTCAAAAATTGGGATCCCATCTATCTAAAGATCCAGCTATAGAACTACACAAATCTTGGGCATATACCCAAAGGACACTCCATCCAACCAAAAGATACTTCCTCAGCCATGTTCATTGTAGCTTTATTCATAATAACCAGAAACTGAAAACAACCTAGATGTCCCTCATCAGAAGACTGGATGAAGAGAAAGAAACTGTGTTGTTTTTATACTATGGACTAGTGTGTGTGTGTGTGTGTGTGTGTGTGTGTGTGTGTGTGTGTGTGTGTATGTATGTGTGTTCATGAGATTTTTAGGCAAATGGATGGAATAGAAAAAAAAAAGCATCCTGGGTGAGGTAACTCAGAAGCAGAAAGATAAATATACCATGTACTTGTTTATAAGTGGATTTTAGCAGTTAAGTAAATGATAACCAAGTTACCTTCTATAGGCCCAGAGAGGTTAGGTAAAGAGGAGGGTCCAGAGGGGAGACATGGATCACTCTGGAGGTGGGACATAGAATAGATTTTATGAGCATACTGGAGACCAGAGGGGGGTGGATAAAGTAGAGAGTAGGTGGTGGAGGGAGAGAGTACAAGGCCAGGTGGCTGGAAGCAAGAGGAACTTAGGGGGATGCATAGTGGAAACTTCCTGGAATGAATGAGGGTGATCCTAATGAGGACTCCTAGTAAAGGGAAATACAGTCTCAACTAGCCATGTCTTGTTACCCGGCAAGGCTTTCAGTGGCAGGAGTGGGTTTAATTCAGTTGAGTTCTTTGCCAAGGGGATCTTATAGAAATTCCCAAACAACACAGGCACTTGCTTAGGCATAGGGCTGTTCTCTATAAACTGACAGTGGGGCCCCATTGCTGAGGACATTATCCACATATGTCATTGAACAAGAAGAAGGTGAGCTGTTGCTTAATTGGAGCATTTACTCCTGCTGTTCTACTCTTTTTGGTGGTGAAGGTACTCTGCAGGCTACCAAAAGAGAAATGTGGAGTCAACATAGATACAAAATCTTTGACCTACAATCTGTCCTGCATGCAAAATATACTAGGGCAATGGTGACATTGAACTTATGAGAGTAGCTAATCAATGTCTGGTTTGACTTAAGGCTAACTCCATAAGAGGGAACTCATGCCTGACACTGCTTGGGTAACCAAGAGACAGAGACTAGATAGCTCAGAAACATAGGAAAAAATCAAAAACTACTGATCTAAAAATAAAAATAAATAAATAAATAAATAAATATACAGAAAAAGAGAATACATATATATCAATGAAATGGCTCCTTATAATATTTTGCTATATTCACAGATCACTGCTTTACACAGATATCATCAGATGCTACCTCTGGCATCAAATGGGAACAGATGTAGAGACTCACAGCTAGACATTACATGAAAATCGAGAGTCTAAAAATGAGGTCTCAGTCAAATCCTCCATTCAGAGCTCATGGGATTCTGTGGAAGAGGAGCCAGAAAAAGCATAAGAACTGGAGGAGATGGAGAACATCAGAACAGGGACATCTGAATCAACATAGCAAGGCAAATATGGGCTCACAGAGACTGAAGCAGTATGCACAGGGCCTATGTGGGTCTGAACCAGGTCCTCTGCCTATGTATATGATAGTGCTTAGCGTTTTATTTGTATGGGACTCCTGACCGTGAGAATGAGTGGGTCACTGACTCTTGTGTCTGCTCTTAGGACTCATTTCTTCCTTCTGAGTTGCTGTGTCCAACTTTGGTATAATAGTTTTTGCTTCATCTTATATTTCATTTTGTTATTTTTGGTTGTTTTCTCTTAGAAGCCTATTCTTCTCCAATGAAAGACAAAAAAACGAGTGGATCCTGAGGGGAGGGGAAGCTGATTTAAAAAAGAAAAATTCAAGGAGTAGAGGGAGGGGTATCTATATCCAGAATAATTGTATGAGAAAAGAATCTATTTCCAATAAAGTGGAATAAACAAAAAAAAAAAGGAAAGAAAGACAAATAGTTATATGGAACTGCAGGAGAATTTATCATGGTTTTAGAAAGAGATAATATTAAATTTCAAATATTAAAGTGGTATCATTTGCTAGTGATTATTAAATGGAGGTAGCTTTTGGGTAGGGGTGGGAGTTTGTGTCTACTTTCCTCAGTACTGGGAACACAGGTTGCAGACCTGTTCAGGTCTGATGTAGACATGTTTAGGTGCTATGCATGCTGCTACTATCTTGTTTCCTTGGTGTCCTGTGTCTCTGCCTCAGTTTGTTTCTTGTTCTTTTCTGTAGTTCATTTTCTTCGGTTTTTTTTTTTCTATTCCAATTGTTTGATTTTATTTATTTTATTTTATTTTTAATCTTTAGATGCCTGTTTATTTTCATAGAAAGGACACAGAGGGTATGGATTTGGATGGGATAGAGGTCAAAGGAATTTTGGAGGAGCTGAGAGTAGGAACCACATTTAAAATATAATGTATGAAACAAATCTCTATTTAATAAAAAAAAATACAAAAAGGTATCTCTCGGCAACCTGTGCAGAATGACAAAAATGTTTTCATGAAAGTTAACTATCTAGTTAGGGGAAGAGTTTGATATTTCAAAGGAACCCTTGAGAGTATATAAATATCAGATATGTTTGTTTGTTTGGGATGTTTGAAAATATTGAAGATGGCTGTGGATATGAAGTCTGGGTCACTTAACAAATTGCCCTACCATGGATAAGGCGACTTGTAGTAGCAAGGGACATACTTAAAATTTAAACTTAGTGATCTAGCTTATTGACAGGGTTGGTCCTCAATGTCAGCAACAAATGCAGAGAATAATTAGAAAGCACTCATCAATTGCCTTGACAAAGAACTCCTATTGTTTTGGCAATGGACTTTGATAAAATAACAGGAAAAAATGCATGATGCGCAGTGATTCCCACTTGATTAGAAGCACTGGCAATTCAGAAGTTCCAAATGAAATGAGTTTCTTTTCAAACACCTTTAGGAACTGAATGAATCTCTAGGTGAGGAGAATAATGACAATGACAAAGGAAAAAAAAAACGAGATAGTCAGTGATTATGCATCTAGGATAAAATGCAATGCAAATACAGAAATCAGTCTCAAGGAAATGCTGGAACTGGTGGGTTTGAGTTCAGTGGGGCTACAAGGGTATGGAAAGAGTAGTTATGAAAGAAGATCACTCAAAACTAGGTGGATATGAAAATTCCTTGGGGAAACCTGTTATTTGTATGAAAATTATATGTAAATTAAATACATAAACCCATCCCTCTTCATGTTCCTCCTGATATATTTACAATCAATCCCCATCAATATGTCTACAAGAAAACTCTAGATGCATAAATATTGGTATATCTGGAAATTTCCAGCACCATTTCACATGATGTTTCAGGGGAACATGATGTTTTTAGGGAGTTATACTGTGTAGCCCCCTACAGACGCAGTTGTTAAGAAAGGTAGGGATGCTGTCCATCTCTCAGGATGTCAGTGGTTTCTGGCACAGACACACAGAGATGTGCATCAAGTGACTGAGCTAGGGTTCTTCTCATCCATACATTGGGGGTTTTCTTTGATTTATTTCAATTTTTTTTCCTACAGGAACAAGCATGTTTATTCGGCCATTGTTCCACTCTTGTGCTTATAGTTTGGAACCACATACTGTTTATTTTACAAGCCCACAGATTCAAAAGAAATTTTCTCCAGGTTGGGTGGGTCATTAGGCAAAACTTTTGATGATTTATGAGTTCGTTTAGATAATGATTTTTTTCAGTTAATTGTTTTTAAGGTGAGATTTTAGTGGACTAAGGTTTTTAGGATATTGTGATAGGTGAGTATATTCCTTGTGTGAGAAACTAGTGCTATTTGGGAGTTTATAGGAAAAACTATCTTGGATTGAATTTTCAAGTCAAATATATATCCAAGTTGTAAAAAAGCTAGGACTTTGACCCACAGATAGGATCATTCCAAGTGTTACTAATTATGTATATAAAAATTAAATATTCTTACATTTAAGGTGCTCCCTAAATTGATACTTTATTTCTTTCAGTGATAAAATCAATTGTAAATAAACCATTTTCCTGACTAAAGTTCTATATTTTCCAGATATTAAGTTATCATATTACTTGTATATATTAGTGCATTTTCTATTCAAGCCAGTTTATTATATTTTAAAGAGAAAATATTTTTCATGAATCCAGTCATTCTTTGGTGTCTGTAAGAGATTCATTCCTAGGTCACTGTAGGTGTTTCTCATTCTCTGCACATTGTTTAGCTTTTTTTTCTGTGTTTCTTCTCACATACCACAGGAGGAAGCTTCTCTGATGATGGCTGAATAAGGCACTGATCTATGTATGAGCTGAGCAGAATGTCCTTAGAACTCATTTTATGACCACATTCCTTTAACAGAACAGTAGTATTTGGTTTACCCTTGCCTTCTGTCCTACCTAGTCTCAAATTCTTGGCCAAACTGGTTGGTTAGTCCCATAAGTTTTGTGCAACAATTTAACCAACACATCCTGTAAGCATGAGATCATTGTATTAACAGGGTTTGTAGTTTCGCTAATGTTTACATTTCTCATTTGAGAGCATGCAGAGTACATTTTTGTACCATGAACACTGATCTGTAGTGGTGAGGGCTCTTGGTAGGCACCAGCTCAAGTTCTCCATGTTCAATGAGTTCTGTAAATATTGTATTCAGCCTTACTGCAAGTTTGTGGAGAGCAACCAATAGCCTTGGCAATAGTCTGGGTTGTTTTAGGATTCCCATTTGGCCTCTTTGGCATACAACTTGATTATACGTAACCTTTTGCTAGTACCAGAAGCTTGATTTAGTGATGAGAGATGTCCAGTTGGGGCTCCCATTATCTGTGATTTCATTTACATTGCTTTTATATATACATATGTTTTAGGAGGCTTCTACTGTGTTAGGTTTTCATACAACCCCTCAAATGGCTCTTAGTTTTAGGTGTCACACCCTGTATTCACTTCACTGCCTCTCTTCACTTCCTCTCCCTGTTGACCTTCCCACTCCAGTCTTAAGAAATCGACTAGTTAAAATGTCACATTATCCACAAGTGATTAAGTCATCTCTTTAATTTATGAACTTATGACTTCACACAATTTTAAATGAGAACTTAAGATATCGGTTTACTTTTTTTAAAAAATAATTTAGACAGAATTCAAGTTTTCTTCTCCATGATGATATAAATTAATTCAATTATACTTTCTATTATAATTTTATAAGTTGTAAATAGTGCATTTTTGACAATTGAATTAAAATTTCTGTAAGAAAAAATTCAGTCTGTTTCAGCATAACTGATTATTCTAATATTTGTATTCCTTTTCTGAATTTGGCTACTTTGTTTTTTAAAGTAATACTGTCTTTATAAATACACCTGCAATCATGTATTAGTTACTTTTAATGTTGTTGTGATAAAAGACTATGACCAACGAAAATTACAGAAGAAATACTTTGTCTGTTAAAAGTTCCACAGGGATAATTCAAAATGTCAGCAGAGGCATGGCAGCAGGTGGCAGGAGCAGGGAGCTGAGAAATCACATCTTCCACCACAGATATAAAGCCGGCAGAACAAACTGGAAGGAAATTGAGTTTATAAATGCCAAAAGCTGACGCCCAATGATATACTTCCTCCAGCAATGCTGTACTTCTTACTATGTGATTAGAACTCCTGCTAAATTAATAACCAACACCAGCTATCACATATGTGCTAGTTAGTTTACTGTCAACCTGACACAAGTTAAAGTCATTTTGGAAAAGGAATCCTTAATTGAAAAAAATGTCCTACCAGATTGGCCTGTCAGCAAATATGTGCTGCACTTTCTTGACTGGTGTTTGATGTAGGAGGGCCCCACTCAAGGTAAACAGAGCTATCCCTGGGCTATCACGCCTGGGAGAAATAAAAAAAAAAAAAGCAGGTTGAGCAAACAATGAAGAGAAAGCCTTCCTCCATGGGCCTCTGCCTCATTTCCTGCTTCCAAGTTTCTGCCTTGAGTTGCTACCTAGACTCCTTTAATGAGGATACTCCATTCTCTATTGTGGACTTTGAAATGAAACAAACACTCTCCAACCCAAGTTCCTTATGGTGCTGAATGTTAGCAAAGCACACATAACCTAACTAAAGTTCAATACTTCATCCATTTAACTTCTCTGGATAACTGTGGTCAGCACATACTTTTTTGGTTGTAAATACCCTGCTTAATTACCTTCTAATAGTTCTAGCACCTCCCAGCTGAGTCAAAGACTGGTGAACAAGCCTTTGACACCTGGGCCTTTATTTAGGATGAAATCAAATAGCACTTTTGAACATTTTGGGAAAACCAAGAAATAATGTAATGTTCCTTTGTTTTCCTGCCATTGGTGGACAAAGTGTCAAAAGAAAGGGAAGGCTGGAGGATTCACATTCCAAACTCCAGGTGCACATCTGTAACCTCAAAGCTTCTAAGTACACCCTAAAGAATACCTGCTCCTGTAACCGTAGTGATGAACAAAGCTAAACAAAGCCAAGGCCGATCTGGGTGTCTACAATTAAATTGAGAGCATTGATCTGGAAATAATAGAATCCTGAAAATTGATATGTGCATATGCTGGAGGACCTTCATGAGGTCAAGACCATTGATTCTTAAGTTCTGGTATGTTGATTTTGTCAGTAAATCAATCCTAGTTTATCTGGGGTCAGGTAACAGCACATCTACCAAAGGCAAAGTTTATCTATTTGTCTTAATAGACAGCAGAGACAGAGCAACAGTGAGAGTCATTTGAGTCATGGAGACCTATGCCACTGGATAATTTATCAGTGTATTCACATACAAGAAATAGATTGTGAGCTTCTAAACTCCTACTTGATGTGTAGAAGCAGAAAAATTTCTTGTCAAGTGTAAAGAAGTTCAACTTGATTTCAAAGAGAATTATACTCCTCTGTTAGCAAATTTCAAACTAAGCCAATTTATAGACCATCAGTTATTTTGAATGGACAGGAGTTCAGACATTCTTGAAAAAAAAAAAACCTGGTACATAGCCAAAATTTATTCTATAAATCTGTTCATATCAATCCTCCAAAGATCACTGGTGACACTCTAGAGTAAAAAAAAAAAAAAAGACCTTTCAGGGAATACTGTATACTGCCTATGACCTGGTATTAGCTACAAGGAACTCTAAACATCATGATGTACAAGAACAAATAAACACATTACCACTACCTACACCTGGGAAAAAATCAAAATACTATCAAATTTATGAAAGAATTAAGGAACTTATTAGCAATATCAAGATTTTCAAGTATGTTGGGTTAGTTAAGTACAGTTATAGCCCCATTAAACTTCTGTTTTTCCTGGGTTGATATGGACTGAACTTGTATGAACATAGTGGATTGCTGTAAACGTTACCATTTGGTTACACTAGTTGGAGTTACTGTACTGTATGTGAAATTTTTGAAAACATAAATATAAACACAGGCATACACGAATTTCTAAACAGTCTTATTAAATAAGAAACACAGAGCCAAATACAGGGGTGAAAGCTGTAGAGATTAGAGAAATAGGAATAGCCACCAGCTAACCTTAGCTCACAATGCCACTGTAGCTTCCCAAGAAAACCAGCTTCTTCCTGTGTAACCTCAGCCCTTATTGCCTTGATCTTCTGCCTTCTCATTGGCTCTTATCCCAGTCACCTCACTTCCTTGTCACTTCCTGTCTATACAGACTTCCAGGTCTCTATGGTTGGTACTGTGTTTAAAGGCCTGTGTCACACATTTGGCTGTGTCCTTGAACACACAGAAACTCTACCTACTATGTGATCAGATAAAAGGCACATGCTACCACTGCCTAACTTTATTTTATGGTGGGGTATGTCCTCTAGTCTCCAGGCAAACTTTATTTATTAACATACAAATACAATATCACCACACACAGGAGTCTGAACTTCATTCCCCCTAATTTCCAACATTAGTTTTCCTTCATGATAATTCTTCAGCAACTCTTGAAGAGGTGCAAAATGTTTCACATTATCATTTATGTATTCTCAGTAACTTTGTAAGTCTAGGCAATTATGCACTTGGTGGAGTAATGTTTATTACATCCTTTTCTTTTCCTCCATTTCCCAGTGACTCTTAAAAGCATTTAAATTCCATTAAAATATACAATACCTAGGTAAGGATTTTAGATTAAAATGGGTCCAGCTGTACAGATTTCTTCTCTCTAGTTTGTCAGGAAAATTACCATTTAATTTTTATTTTAATCTCTGGGAAGTATGTATCAGCTATTGTAATAATATTTGTGACAGACGTACTTGTAATTCTTATATATCTATATGTTGTTCTTAAACAGAGTATCTGATTTTATTACTTTTCTACTGCTATTTGGTGTTATGAGCTTATTTAAAAATATATTATTTATTGTTTATTCTTTAGTTTCAATGTAGTAACAGTGAGTATTTATACACTAGAATTAATTGATTCCCTATGTTTTAAAAAAAAATATATATATATATGATCATAATTTACTAATATGAAGTATTTTGTTCAATTCCAGTTATTGTTTTCTATAATATGAGGAAATTTGATCTTTACTTTGTTATTTCATATTTAAACATTAGACATTAAATTTGAAGAATCAAGAGATGGCCTACTGGTTAAGAGCACACGTTACTCTTCTAGTAGACTTTATCTCAGTTACATCACCAAGGTTATGTGGCTCATAACCACCTACAGCTGCAGCTCCAGAATATCTAACACTCTTCATGGGCTTCCTCCAATACCCAAAGACACCTGTGGCACACAGTCATACATATACATAAATAAAAATGAAATAAATATTTAAATAAATTTGCTAAGTACTAAAATTTAGAAATGAAGACAAAATAGTGAAATTGTCAAACCAAACAACAATGCTTAAAATGGGGCAATGATTTGAGTATCTATTTTGATAGTATAATGATAATAATAAATAATGTGATGGTTAATGTTTATTGTTAAGTTAATAGTACTTTGTATCATCTAGCATCTGATATGGATTGTGTCTGTGCCTGTTCTTCCAACTGGTGTGTTTTTTACCTGTGCCTATGCAGTCTACTATGGTTGCAGAGGAGGCCTGGCCACAGAAAGTATGTGCGGGTATGTGGGGTTGAGCAACAGACTGGGGCTTGGAGGGACAGAGTCCAGTGTGTAGCTGGAGTGGTGATGCATCCTGGAGGCAGGTCTCTCACATGCTTACCTGCTGCTAGGGAATTCACCAGAGCAGTGGAGCTCCAACAAAGTTAGGGGTAAGGTCTACCTGCCTTGCTGGTGCTAGGATGAGAGGCAGAGGGGCATGGGATGTGCCTTAGGGTTTAGGGTCTGGGCTTTGTGCAATCAAGCTGAAAGGCCAGTCACTCACTTGTTTTTCCACATGATGTCTATGTTGTCTCTTGGGGTTACAGGAGGGCTGGCTATGGGTAGGATGTTCAGGTACCTGGGGTTAGGCGGTAGAAAGGGTATTGGAGAAACAGATTCCAGTGGGTAGTGGAACAGAAGAAAGGAATAAAAATGTGGTACATTTACAAAGTAGAGTGTTTCTCAGCCATTAAAAAATACAACCATGAAAATCACACATAAATTGATGGAACTAGAAAAAAAATCATCCTGAGTGAGAAAACTCAGACTCAGAAAGAAAAAAAATATAGTGTTTTCACTTATTTGTGTATATTAGCTCTTAAGTCAATGATAGCCAATCGACAATCCATAGAACAACAGAAGTTAGCTATAAAACATAGTACTAATGTGGGATAGTTAGATCTTTCGGTTAGAATAGGGATTTATGGAATGGATCAGGAAATCTAGAATGAGAGGATCAAGAGTATAGTGGAGAAATGATAGGGGAGAAGGTGAGAATATGTTGAAAGAAGGTAAATTTAAGGACCAGTCAAATGATATGTGAAGGGGATGTAAATGAAATTTCCCAATAGTGGGGAGACATAGCACCAACTGGCTATCTCTTGTCACCAGATGCAGCTGCCAGTAACACAATTGGGTTCCATTTAATTGAGTTGTTTTTTCAAAGGGTCCTACTGGAACTCCAAACAACCCAATCTGTTGGTAAGACTACAGATTGCAATCCACACAGTGAAGGCCAGGCCCTGTTGCTGAAGATAACACCTACACAACTCATTGAACATGGAAAAATTTAATTGATACCTACATAGATGCTCCTTCACCTCTATGTTCTGTCGTCTTTTTTAAGGGAAAATAATGTTTAGTCTATCAAAGGATGAATTTAAACATAAAACCAGCTTAGAAGCTTGTTGGTTTTCCTAATGAGGGAAGAAAAAGGGTAGATTTGGATGGAAGGGGAGGTGGTGAGATATTGAGTGGAGTAGAGGGAGGGGAAACTGTATTCAGGTTAAATTTTGTGATAAAATATCTATTTTATATATAAGAAAAAAAGTCAAAATATGCTTTCACACCTACCCAGTATAAACACATTCTACTAGTTATACACTCTTAGAGAAATCATAAATTAAGGAATAACTTTGTTCTTCTGAAAGCAAATTTTTAATAATATAATAATTTAAATTATGGTTTAAAAAAAAGGATGGACAAACATTACAGCTTACATACCACCACCAAATAGTCAAACAAAAAGGTATCAAACTAGAAGAAGGCCTTCATCATACTGCTTTAAGCAATCAAAGTGAGTCATTACCAACACACCTGAACTTTTGCTGAGGATGGATGTATAGCCATTCTTACTGTAGAACATTAAATACCAATGTGACATTGAACACAAGCATCTAACAGTAATATTATAAGATTTGATTTCAAATAACTCCATGATGATATCAAAATTCAATTCAGTAATAGAATATTATTGAGGTAAAATGAAAGCAATGTAACCATAGATAAATTAAAAAAAATACTTCAGTATTGGTTGACATTATTATTAAATGAGGACTGGTATACTCTTGCAAATAGAATACATCATAACATGAGCTATTGAATTTTTTCACATGGCTAATAACTGAATAATAATGTGATCTCAAATTATGTTGCCAATGATTTAACTAATTTCACTAGTAGATTATGGTGATTTGTAAATATTTGTATTTTCATAAGAATTAATTATGAGTAATAGATGTAGGTGGCACAAACAGATTTTATTTTACACCAGCTGCTCAGAGCACTAAAGGGAGAGGACTGTGGGAACAAATCTGATTTCCCGAAAGTATGCAAATAATGAATCTTTTTGTTAAGAGTGTCAAGTTTAATTTAACACTTCCATAGCAGAGCAGCACTCTTCAA
This sequence comes from Peromyscus aztecus, assembly GCA_902168405.1. Classification (NCBI taxonomy): domain Eukaryota; kingdom Metazoa; phylum Chordata; class Mammalia; order Rodentia; family Cricetidae; genus Peromyscus; species Peromyscus aztecus. Next base: position 6,478 of record CABHPQ010160801.1, on the reverse strand, counting down.
CGTGCATTTATTTGGGGCCTCGTGCCAGCTCCCTGGATTGAGTCCAACTCCTACTGAGTGAAAATCTGGCTTGTCTAAGGAATCATTCCAATGTATTCAAAATTGAAACACAACATAAACATCGTCTGAATAGACTTAAACTGTTGAGAGCTCTTGGAATGATGAACTTTGGTTCAGTTTCTAAGGCAGAATCCTGTGGTTTATTTGGTGCTGATTATACCATTTCAAGTTTCTTTTTCCCTGTTACTGAACAACCATCTTCATCCCTGAATACAATTTTATTCACTCTATTTAAAGACAAATGATGCTTAAAACATCTGGAGCTCCATTATTTGGTAAAGAAGCAAACAGCATAAGTTGATTTATTTCCTCTATGTATATATGACACTGCTTTTTCTTATATAGTAAATGCCAAAACGCTTGTAATACTTTCAAGGTGCAAGTAAATGTAAACATAATCTGACTGAAAAACTAAAGTGATTTTTCAGAAGAGAGTGTTGGGTGATTGTGGATTTTGTTTGATATTATTACTGGGGAATGTCGTTCTGTATGCTGTGAATGTGTGTTTCTCTGATTTGTTAATAAATAAAATGCTGATTGGCCAGTATCCAGGCAGGAAATATAGGTTTGATAAGGAGACAAGGAGAATTCTGGGAAGAGGAAGTGTGAGTCAGGAGTCGCTATCTAGACACAGAAGAAGCAACATGACAAGGCAGAATTTAGAAATGGTACCAAGCCATGTAGCTAAACATAAATAAGAATTATGGGTTAATTTAAGTCTAAGAGGTAGTCAGTAATAAGTCTGAGCTAATGGCCATGCAGTTATAATTAATATAAGCCTCTGTGTGCTTACTTGGGAGACGTGAGTGGGAGAGCTTTGTCCCGACCGTGGGTCAGGCAGGACACATAAAAATTTTGACCACATATTATAGGTAAATAAAATAAATAGTAATAGATAATCTAACCTTACAATATCAAGTATCATTTAGTAATAAATTGTTCATAACATCTAAATTCTGAAAGCCTTTCTAACATAAAATTTAAAGTAGCTGTTGTAGAAAGAGAATGAGATAGAATGTTTCTGGATATTCTTTTTAAAATTATCAATTTCTCTAAATAATAACTCTATCACAAAAAATCTGTTCAGATCTTGAAATTATAACCCATTTTGTTCAAATACATGTAAAAAAATACTGATTGAATGTCTATTTAGTGACTAAAAACATGTTCTCTCTTTGACTCTTGTCTCATTCACTGAGTCTTGGTTGTTGCCCACTGCAGGTCTAGTGATAAAGTTGTACACAGGGATTCACAAACACAGTATATTCAAGGTTACTCCAAAGCCTTTCTGGGACATGAATAATGCCAGGAACCAGTTTCTTTTGAAAATGCTGAAAATCAATCTACTATTCAGCTCCAAAAGGTTATTCACTCAGATTCTTTCCAGAATGTCCATGAACAAGAGATTTAATGTCTATATCTACAAAACATCTCTGTACCTCAAGCACAGAGAGCATTGCAGAAGAGGGAAAGAAAGGAGGTTGGATCTTGGGCATCAGTGTGTTTGCTGTAAGATTGTGTCTCCTAGTTATATTGGAAGCTATGGTAAAAAATAATCTTACCAACATCTGCCCAAACATGAACAGAGCAAAGAGGAAATTGACAGGTCAAAGTGGATGGAGAAAAACCCACAAGGCCTCAACCCCACACAAAGAAATCCATCCAGGTAAGGAATGCTGAGAGTGGAAGAAACAGTTCACCCCAGGGAAGAACATACCGATATTCATATTAATATTGAATAATCGTATTCAACCACAAATGGTCAATCTTTTAAACAAACACACAATTTACAATGTAAATACTGTACAGGTTATCATGAAAAATAAAGGCAAGAATTTGAAAGAAAGGAGGGGTATAAGGAGATGTTTGGAAGGAAGAAGGAGAAGGGAGTGGTGATGTAATTGCATTATTATCTCAAAATAAGCTCCTTACTTTGAAATATATGTCATATCAATTTTAGAGACCATTTAAAAATGTTAGAAACCTCATATTTTATAATTTTAGTTGGAGTTTAAGAAATTAGGCTATGCATTATATATTATGATTTTGCATTGTGATATAATAAATAATAAGGAACAACTCATTTTCAAATACTTCTTTAATTTTATCAAAAAGAGAATAAATGGAAATGTTGTCAAATATCCATACAAGTAACTCCTTGCCTCAGATTCATTATTTTACAGATAGATGAAAATCCCATGTAAGCAGTGATTCAGTGAAAAAAAAAACTAAATGTGTATCAAAGTAGAATTAAAAAATTAAAGATAAACCTTTGAAAAATCATTGTATTTCTTTCACACTTTTTAGTAGTCTGATTCAAAATTAAATAATAGACATTGTGAAAGAGTGTGTCTATTATGAGGGGCATATCACATTGCTTTTCTTTAACATCATCTTTTCCCAAAAACATTGAATCAACCATTACAAGCCATAATATTATCAAAAAATAACAGTTCGGTATTTTGTCTGGCTAAATTATGTTACAATAAACACTTGTGTATTTGCTTCCCTGAAATTTGGAATAACTTTATTTCCTGCTGTGAAAATGAGAAAATGTGGTTGATGATATCAGATTTCATGTGCACAGTTGATATTGATTCGTCAGAACGAGAATCAGTAACTACAGGCCTGGGAGACCCTGCTGCTTAGACCTTCTGGCTTGAAATAAGCCTGGAGATGAGGTGTAAATAATAATGAGAAAATGGCAAAAACTTTGGGATTAGTATACGGAAAATTGTCCAGACTTCCACGCTGTAAAATACCTATCACTGGAATGTCCCATAAGTTAAAAAAATGTGTAAGTGAATATATATTTTTTACAAGTATTTTTCAATAGTAGGTATGCAGAAACCAGTAAGAAAACTTACATCAAACAATATGTTCAATATGCCATGCGTTCTAGTTTAGAAATGCAATTTGCTGAAAACATAGTCTTAATCTCATAAAAGTTTAATTTATACCTTCTACTTTAAAGATGTAACTCTCCTGTGAGGTAGAATGAAGCTCCTTTTAAACAATAAGGGATAGATCAAGGATGTATTAATGTGTTTTAAGTCTATTTTCCTGATGGAACAAGATGAAATATTTTTAAGTCATAAAACTAATCTGTATACATCCACTCCTGAATAAAACATAAGGATAATAGATTTTTCCGGGGTAATTTTACTGTCTTAAAAACCCAATAAATCAATGACTTGTCTCCAATACATTTTTCTCCCCAAGAATTATGACAATACATATTATAACATTCATTTCTTTTGATTTTGAAAAAATATTAAATATCAGGAATTATAACAATTAAGCCTCATCTATGAGGCCAATGAAAGGTATAATGAAGGAAAATTTTCAGCATCAGCAATAATATTTATTGATACAAAAAAACCACAAAGAAAATTATTGAATACAGTTGTCTGATGTGATTGAATTGTGCTTCCAATCCAATTATCTCTGATCTTTAGTCAAAGGGCAGGAAAAGGGAAGCAAAGTTGAAATTCATAACTCACTACACATTGACAGAACCATCTGCTGAGATATAATGAGGCCAAGCAGACAGGTTTCCAGAGGTTATACCAGAGTTGTGGTGCTTTCTTGAAGACCATGTATTAAGAGATATATCTTGAGACTTTTCTAAATGAAATATGTAAAGGGTGATGTAAATTATTATTTGTACAACATCTTTCTATATGAGTAAGTAATATGACTTATAATTTGGTTTTTAGTAAATTTTTCTTTAATATTTAAAACAAGAGAGTGCATTTTTTTCAGATATATTAGGAACTGAATCTGCTAATCTTTAAAACTTAATAATGAATATATTATCATAAATAGAAATATCAATATAGTTAGTCAAACTTCTATAAATAGCCTTAGCTCCATAAGTGGATTCCAGAATATTGCCTATACAAAGAAGCAGGTTCCTTGAATACCTTGGTTTGGGTCAAACTATTTCAAGATGTAAAGATGAAAGTTATTGCCTATGTGATAGTAAGCAGATAGCATAGTGTTCAAAATGAAATAAGTACACATCTTGCTGCTGAAGAAATTATCTATTGATGAGATGTACTAGAAAAGAGAACCCGTGTCACTAGAGGTTTCCTGGCCAATGGTGGCAGGTTCTCCTTTAAAGTGCAACTGCTAAAGACTGCATTCCAAGTTGATGTTTCTTTTATTTTCACAAGAAAATAAATCACATTCAAAATCTTCATGCTCACTCTTCAAAACATCAATACTATGTACACAGCTCTTCAACCAGTTATGTTAGTGAGAACTTAAAATAGCTTGTATGTATTTTGGGTGATCACTTGTCATCACACAATGAAATCTGGGGTGGGTAGAATGCCATGTTGACTGTCCAAACTTTACTCCACATTCTATTAAAGTATTTACTAGGGTTTTCCTGAAGATTGATGACATGAATGCATTGTTTGCCTGTCTCCCTATATCCGGCTTTAGTCAGGCTTGAGTTACTTGCTTTTGTTTTGCCAAAGTTGAAAAGCTACTCTTCCCCAGAGACAAATAATTGTTTGTATTTTTAAAGAAAGTTATTTCTTTTATAAGGAATCAAGATCACATAGGTGATACTTTCATTAAAAGTATTTTGAGGGTAAATAAGAAAGATGAAGTGATCTCGTTATGGTAACATTTTAATATTAAGAACTAATATCTGAGATAACTTTTAAAACAAATAATATTTATGGGAAGTAATTATTTGGTGTTCATACTTTTTGAAAAATGATAATAACTTCATTTCATGAAATCATCAGGCAAGAATGTCTATTATAAATATACATTATAAACATCTATTATAAATCACCCAGAAAAAAATTAAAAGTTTTTAATGATGTTTAAGGATTTAAAGAGAGGAAAAAGTTTTCAGGTCATATATTTATCTAAACAAATAACAGGAAAATGCAAAAAAGTAAGGTAGTTGTGTTTCTCTTTTTGGAATATCAAGGAGAATATAAAATATCTATTTGATATTATGTCTCTACATCAAAAAAATGATAGCAGCATCATTTTGTTTTGTTTTTTAGAGACAGAGTTTCTATGTGTAATAGCCCTAGCTGTCCTAGAACTTGCTATGTAGACCAGGCTGGCCTTGAACCCACAGAAATCTGCCTGACTCTGCCTCCCAAATGCTAGAATTAAAGGCATGAGTCACCATGTCCAGCTAAAAACACAAATTCTTGATTGAAATTAATGTAAATTAGTTAAAACTAAACTTAAAGCTATTTTAAGGTAAAAAACAAAACAAAGCAAAACAATCCACTATTTTTTATTTTTGAAGTGAAAGTTCAGTAAAAATAGCTACTATGTAATAATTAATTAGAAACTTACATAGATTCTCTCCAAAATTATGAAGATTTCCTTCAGTACCAATGAAATTTCATATATTTATTATTGATATTATACATACCTAGAATATTTTTAATACTATTTATACTATTATGATGAAAATAATTAAATTAACAAAAGATATATGATAACAATATGACTTATGAAATATGCAATTGGAGTTTGCTGGTTTCTTAAACTAGGCAACCAAATGCATGGCTCAAAAATCATCCAATGTTTTCAGAATATTGGTATGAGTTAGGAGCAGTTACAGATATGTGTAAGAAATGACATATTTACACTGATATTTATGTAAGTAGAGACTAGGGCTGGAATAATCACTAACATACACCATAGTACCATATCAATATGAATGTGTCATTTGAATGCTATAGACATATTATTAAATATTTATGTGATCATATAAAATATCTTTACCAGTATCTGGTGAGGATAATTTCTTAATCATTTAGCATGCTATTCAGTCTAAAGAGAAAAACTCTTACTGAAGTCAAAGACCAAATCTATTCATAAATAAGAAAACTACAATTAAGCAAATACTATGTTTTGAAGATGTTTCAAAATATGTCATCAAAAATATACACTATTCACAAGGTATAAAAGAATATTAAAATTTAAAATAAAAATCAATCAATAACAGAAAACACAAAATTGTTATCTGCTGGAGTCCAGCTCATACCTGTTGAAGGGTTCTTGTGGGGAGGAGTGAGGAATGAGAAAGTGTAAAACAGAAATATAGATGGAGACAACGAGAAAGACAGAGACACAGGATAACTTCAGAAGGGCCCTAGGTCAATACCCATCTGCCTCGACTTTAATCATGATGGACATTTTATGCATCAGTAAGGGGAGGGGCAAAAGACCCCCCCTTTGAAGGTTAAAGTATAAAGTATCAACAAGTGTAGACCCTTCAAAACACCAATAACCACACCATTGGCCAAATAATCCCATTATGCAGCCCTGCTAGGCAAAGCAAGCTTATACTTTCGGGCCTTGAGGGAGCCTCTGTGGGCCCCACAGTTGTCAAATATCATATTTATGCATAGTAAAATATGAAATAAAA
>CABHPQ010160800.1:0-24023 GCA_902168405.1 Peromyscus aztecus | reverse complement strand
AGAGAGAGAGAGAGAGAGAGAGAGAGAGAGAGAGAGAGAGAGAGAGAAAATTCATTCATTATGGTTAATTCCTACTAAGTGTCTCTAAGGCATTGGCCATTCTGATACAGGCTTAAAGCATAAAGGGAGAGGACTGACTGATTTTCTGCATCATTGAATAAAGTAGATGAAAAATAATGAAGGACGTCAGAATTGTGTGTCTAAAATACAATTCAGCAGATATTTGTTGAGAGTTTTCTGATGAGGCATGCCACCAGGGTCTGTGGGAGATGAGTGACTAATCATGTTCTCTACTCTCAGGTGGCTCGAACTACCTTAGTACTAAACAATGTGTAAATCTGGAAAACCACATCAGGACTCAGAGCTGGATGAGCAGAGCCTGGTCCTAATGGGGGCTTCTATTTGTTCATAGCCAAACCACCACATACATAGCATAACTAACATGGCCACATAACAGCCCTACCTGTAACTAAAAACAAATCACTATAATGAAAAGGTATAGTTGTGGATGTGAACATGGAATCCTGAGGATAGGGAAACAGGATCTGTCAGATCATGGCCCCAGATGATTGGTAGAACTTTTTTAGTGAGAAAAGGGGGCCTCTTTACCTGTGACTGACTCAGTCTGGGTCACATGTGTGATGCAATGGCTAAGATCAAACTGAATGCTGACAGCTCCAATAGATACACGGTGAGGAGGCGTTCCTGGAGGGGGAAGCTGCTCGGGAGAGCCTGAGAAGATCATAAATGTTACCCAAAGTCTTCACTGTTTGGTCATTAGAATAGGCTATTTGAGTATTTAGGAAATTCTAACATTGCCTACAAGTAGAAAGTGGTAATTTTATAATAAAACTGTTAACCGAACAGACTCTCATTTCCCAGGAAGAAATGACAACCAAAATTTTGGAGCATAAGATTGCTGAGCCCTCACAGAAAGTCAGCTAACTACCTGTTCATGTCTCGGGCAGCAGTCTCCAAATTTATTTGACCTGTTGAGTATTTGGGAAAGCATCCATATACGTTAGTTTGATTATTAGTAAACTCAGTACATGTTCCAAGTTTCGGCTTCCTAGTTTCCTAAGATGTCTGAGAGAGACAGTGAACCAAGAAAGAGAAACATTTGCTTATCATTTTTTTTGGTTTCCTTTTGTTCACAGGCAGCAGAGTGTTGTGGTGCCAGGCACTGAGTGAGGACAGACCATCTCAGCGCAACCGCTGCTCTGCCACTAACTTAAACTGCTGTCCATTTTTGTCATGGCTCAGTGGGAATGGAAGTGTGGTGTTCAAGATGGTGAGCTGGGTGGACAGAGATGGGCACGTAGACAGTGCCTGGCATCCACTGAGCACCACACAAGTCCTTGACACCGGCGGGATTATTTCCAAATTGGTTCTCCAGGTAAGAATCTTTAAAAGTTGCTTTCTTACTTGTGAGGGCAAACTAGTTAAAACCAGATAATGTAATCTGTAAATCTACCTCATTGAACTCTCAGTGACTCTTTTGCTGAAGAAGAGTCATTCTCTACTTCCCTCAAGGGACCTAGGTACAATACATGCCAAGGGGCCACTAGACAGGTGTGCCAAGTGAGTATATGCATATGCATGCATGTACACATAAGTGTATGCGCTTATGCTAATATGTATGTTTGTACATATAAGTATGCATGTAGGTACATACGTATGAATATGCACATACATTTATAGGCATACAAGTATGTATTTTTGCATAAACACCCACATGTCTAAGTGTATGTGCATGCATAGATTTTAATGAATCTAGATGTGTATACACACATACACACACACACATATATATCTGTGTGTATATACACTTGTATTTATTTGTATACATGCAATACTAGCATATCTATGTATTTTGTATACACATAAACATGCACAAGGTTTATATGTGCATATGTAGATTATAGAATTTGAGTACACTAATATCTTCTTACCCTTCATTGGATTTTCTGTATTTCTTGTGATGTGCTCAATCACTTTTGTTTCATTTTGTGGCTCAGTTTTACCATGTAGTCTTGGCTGGCCAGTTGCAGAGATCCACCTGTCTCTGACTTCCAGTGCTGGAACTAAAGGCGTGTGCCACAATAACTGGCTGATGTGCTTGATCACTTTGGAGGGCCCTGTGCTCAGAAATCTCCTGGTGAAATTTCCAGTCTGCCTGAGCCTTGGGTGAGAGAGAAACCTAGAGGCAGGAAAGGGCAGGCAGAACAAAGGGAATCTGGCCAGAGCCCAAGACTCAGATAGCTGCAGGCAGAATCTTGCTGTGAGGGCTCTTCCTACACAAGTCAGCAAGGGTCTGAGTTTCAGATACAGTGTGTTCCAGAAGTACAGATCCACTTGGCAAGGATGTATTTACTGGCCACCACTCTACCCAGCACTGTGCTAAGGATGTTGGCACTAAATGGTCATTTGTTCAAGGAGTTTATGTTCAGATAGAAATGACTAACACCAACAAATTCGTTCAATCAGAATTATTTTTATATGTGTCAAAATATAAATATACATACAATTAATGAATAAGTAGCATTACTCCAAATACAGAAGTCTTCAGGGGAAAGGTTTCCTGGACAAATGAGGCAGTACTTGAGAGAAGTATTGAAAAGAAAAATTGTTTGCTTAGTTGAATATTAAATAAACAAAAGCCTTTCTTAAAGTGTTTAAGATGTTATAAATGTAAATGGAGCCACTGCAGACATGAATATGTAAATTCCATGAGGATTTTTGTGGGTTCTTGTTTACTGCCATGTGCCTGATGCCTACAATAATAATTGTTACATAGTGAGTTCACATTTCTTAACACAGAGTGATTAAATAGACTGCATGTGTAATGTTAGGTGGGAGTCTTCATATTTTCCTTTTGAGTCAGAGTGAGCATTATGGTGACACTGAGCTTAACCTAGTGCCACTTCCAGAGATGAAAAACCAAGGCCCAAAGAGACCAAGTAGCCAACTGGAGGCAGTTCGGAATCCAGGCTAGAACTGCCGTGGGACTCTTGTTTCCTGATTCCTAGCCCAGTACTGTCGTCATCTTCCAATGGCACCTCCTCAAAAATACCAGATGGCCACAGTCCATCCTCGGCATTGAGACCTTCTCGAGAGCCAGAAATGCATCTGACTCCAGCAGGCTGCAGGAAACAAAGACAGCTAGCGATTCTTCAGTCCAGCTGCCGTCTGTGCTGTGTTTGGCTTCACTTGAAACCAGCGGTTCCAGTTGCTCTGAGTCCCCCTTTTCTTTGGAGCGAGGAAGAACAAAGCAGCATTATATCCTCAGGTGCCACGTAACTTACGTAATATAAACACGAGCTCTAACCACTTCACTTCACAAGGAAACCAGAGGATGAGCGTAGCCCAGTTTCAGGCCAGCATTTGACAGAAATGTGACTTGAACATCTCAGAGTTTGTCTGCTTTCTTTCTTTCTTTCCCTCTCCCTCTCCCTCCCTCCCTCCCTCCCTCCCTCCCTCCCTCCCTCCCTCCCTCCCTCCCTCCCTCCCTCCCTCTTCCCCACCTCCCCAGTGCACTGCTGAGGATGAGGATTAAACCTAGTGCCTTGTACACTCTACTGCTGAGTTACAGCTCCATTTCTGTTATTTATTTTTACTTTGAGGGAGGATCTCTCTCAAATTGCCTAAACTGACCTTGAATTTGCTCTGTAGCCTGTGTGAGCCTCTAACTCTTGCCTCAGTCCCCTGGTAGCTAGAATTAGATAGGGGCCTCTGCTACCACTCCCAGATGCCATAGTTCTGAAAGTCATGCTCTGAATAATCATAATAAATACATGTTGGACATGTATTAAATTCAATGTAAATATACATGAAGTTAATGTATATTCTCTCAACCATTGCATTTTATATAAAGCTGTGTGAGGCTCAAGAACTTAGAATTCTATGGTTACATTTATGCATAAACCAGGCCTTTCCCTAACCCCATTTAGTCTCTGCATAAATATCATTGTCTCAAAGAAAATTACTCTGTCACCCATTTAAAATAGAGAATTTCTTGAGTTTACCCAGTTATTTCCACCTTTTAGACTTAAATTCATATTTAACACTGAATTTTCAAGCCGTAGTTTGGCAATCTGACCTACTAAACTTCCCTTAGAAGAGCCCACTTTTTCAGTTTTATCTGCCAGCCTACTGCCATCTCTCATTAAAACTAAGAAGTGGTTTCCTGTCCTCTAATAACTATCTACATGGCAGTTAGAATGCTTTTTTTTTTAAGAAAATATTTTGGGCTGGACAGTATACTATTATGGAGAACCGAATTTTGGAGCCCGGTACCCACAATGGGTGGTTCACAACCACTTGTCGCTCCAGCTCCTGGGGAAGCAACACCTCTGGGCTCTTCAGGCACTTGCACTCACAATCTGCAATAACCTCATAAAGACACATACACATACTTTTTTTTTTAACTATAAAAAAAGAACGAAGGAAAGAAAGAAAGGAAGAAATAAAGAAAGAAAAACCATGTATTAGTTACCTTTCTCATAATAAATACTTAAGCAGGGGGAGGGCTTCTTTGGGATTACAATTTGAAGGAATATAATCGGTCGTGGTGGGGAAGCCATGGCAACAGAGGATGAGGCAGCTGTCAAAGCTACAGTCAGGAAGTGGCTAGAGCACAGGAAGCAGGGCTGACCTATAACCTCAAGGCTTGTACCTAACAACCCACTTCCTCCATCAACCTCTCTTACAAAGGTTACACAACCTCCCAAAACAGTGCCACCGCCTGGGGACCAAATGTTGGAACACTTGCACCTGTGGGGGCATTTTATATTCTAACAAGTCACATCCTATTACCATCTTTCAAATTTTTCTATGCCTCATCGGGTAAAGACCAAAGCCTCTAGCATGGCCAGCAAGTCTCTGCATGACCTGTCCCCTCCCTGCTTTTCAGTTTCCTAAAGGGTACCCACCACCTTCATATTTACCTTTCAGCTCTATTCTTTAGTTCTCCAGAGAAGCTGACTTCTGCCTTCACCAGGGCTTCTGCACGTGTTTCTCTTTCTGGGATGTTTCTTCTGTGGCACTTGCCCCTGCTCCACCCATCCCCATTCCACAATTTTCTTTATTTTAAAATAGTATATAGGAACTATATTATAATAATTACAAACTAATGGTTCCATGAGGGCATTTTCAGGAACATCTAACTTGTAGTTTGATTGGATTCACCACCACCACCGCCACCACTTCCACCCCCATTGTCATCTCTGGTCCCTGTCCCCTCCCACCTGTTGGCCCTCATCTTCTTCCCAGCAAATTCCTTCTCAGCTCCATCTATGTGTCCTCAAGGAGGCCTTTCTCCCACTTTAGATGAGGTCAAAGGCCTTGTTGCGTACTCTCTTATGAACCTGTTCTTCTCCTTCAAAACACGTAACACAACTGTAATCAAATACCTATGTTATTTATTGTTGAAGGTTTGTTTGCCCCGACAGAATGAGAGTGCCATGAGAAAGGTCTTATTCACCCCCATTGCTGCAGTAGCAGGAAAAAATACTTGTTCAGTGAATAAATAAGAAAGTAAGTTTTGCCGGGCGGTGGTGGCGCACGCCTTTAATCCCAGCACTCGGGAGGCAGAGGCAGGCGGATCTCTGTGAGTTCGAGGCCAGCCTGATCTCCAAAGCGAGTTCCAGGAAAGGAGCAAAGCTAAAAAAAAAACCCTTTCAAAAAAAAACAAAAAAAAAAAAAAAAAAAAAGAAAGTAAGTTTCTTTTTAAATTTAAAACAAGATTTATTTATTTAATGTGTACGTGTGTGTGTGTGTGTGTGTGTGTGTGTGTGTGTTTCCACACTCGTGTGTTTTCATGAGTGCTATAGTGCACATGTGGAGGTCAGACTGGGACAGTTTGTGAGAGTTGGTTTTCTGCTTCTACCATAGAGGCACTGGGAAATCTAACTTAGGTCATCTGGCTTGCACCAAGCTCCTTACCCCACTGAACCATCTCACCAGGTCCAAAGAATAATTTTTAGGGGCTGAAGAGATGACTTCGTGGTTCAGATCCTAGCATCCATTTTGGGTGACTCACAACTATCTGTAACTCCAAGGGGATCTGATGCCTTCCTCTGGCCTCCAGGAGCACTGCACTCACATCTACATAACCCCACAGAGATAGAGACAAACATTTATACATTAAATTTTAAGTAAAATAAATATTTAAAAAGAATAATTTTAAAATAAAAAGTTATGTTACAAAAAGAAGTATTGGGCTGGAGAGATGGCTCAGAGGTTAAGAGCACTGGCTGTTCTTCCAAGGGTCCTGAGTTCAATTCCCAGCAACTACATGGTGGCTGAAAACCATCTGTAATGAGATCTGGTTCCATCTTCTGGCCTGCAGGGATACTTGAAGGCAGAACACTGTATACATAATAAATAAATAAATATTTTTTTTTAAAAAAGAAGTATTAATTCATGAAAAGGAATAATTGAACATACAAAGGAACATAATATATACTGTGAAACAGGACTAAACATTGCTCCTAAATGAAGCATACACACATCATTCAGTTTGGACTTCTCACAAAAAGGTAGAAGAAATGTGCAGCTGCAGTGATAGGAGGAAATGCAGCAGAGATGCTTTAGAAAAGGTAATTGGGACACTTGAGGGGCCTAGCTATCATCTGAAGGAGACACAGCCTCATCCCAGTCAGGAACACTGGCTTCTCCCTTGTGAGGTCCTCTCTATTGCCTGTCAGGGAGAGAGGAGGAAGAGAGACTGTGGGCATGCATGGGGCAGGGCTAGAAGAAGAAAGATGAGTGTCTGCAGGCAAGGTTGGCAGCACTGTGCCATGGAGGAGGGAGCCCATGGACTGCAGATGAGAACAGCACATAGGACGCTCTGGTGTTTGGTGTCTGGGGATAGAGCAAGGGAGGGAATGAGCCCCGCTTCTTGAGTTCTCTGTAGTTCACCAAGTAGATGGTTGGATAGGAAAGGCCTAGGATCAAACCCTTCTCACAGTCTTAGATTCCTGATGTTTACAGTGCCACACCCAGGGTGGTGCCTTGTGAAGCTTATTCTGATTCTAGGGGAAGTGCAAATGATTTCATGAAAGGTTAATCTGTTAATTTATTGCTGTGTTGTAAGCTTTCATTATATATTGACATTGATTGCCTAGAGATATTACAAATTACACAGTACAAAAGCATATGGACAACTATTACAAATTCACATTTAAGAAAATACCAACTCTCTATTATAAATTGTGGGCTTAAAGCCATTTCTTTCAAACCTAGTAGAAATGGGAGCCATATGATGGTCTTATTCAGAAATTAGCTTTGGTTGACAGTGAATACTCATCCTGATGCTGCTGCGCTGTCTGAACAATCACATACAGGAAAAGATGGACGACAGAAAAGATGCTTGACCAAAGACAAGTATTCAAAGTGGCTTGAAAACTCATTGAGTGTGAATTAAAAGACCACCCAAAGACGTTCCTCTCAGTTGATTTACCCTCAGCATCTTTTATTCTCCTCTCTTGACCATTTTATAGAGTCTACGTATGGAGGCAGCAAGGTGTGGAGCTGCTAGGAGCAGGGACCTGATAAGCCCTCCCTAGGGGCTCAGTACTGGAAGGTAGAAGAAGGTGGAAGTGGACTAGAGGAAGGAGAAGTCAAAAGGCAATGCCCTTTGGGATGTTGCAAACTTGTAAGGATTTTGCTGACCCAGCTAGTACAAAAGAAGAAGACTGGATCAAGACATACATCCTTCTGGGCTATGCAGGTTTCGTTTTCTTTTTTTCTATTGAATAATTTATTTTTTATTTGTTTGCGTATATGTGTGTTTTTTTGAGTATAGAAGCATTGGGTTCCTTGGAGGCAGAGTTACAGGCAGTTGTGAGCCACCCAGTGTGGGTGCTGAAATCAGCACACAGGTCCTCTGGAAGAGCAGGCCGTGCTCTTAAACACTGAATCATCTCTCCAGCCATGTTTTTATTCTTTATTTTCCATTTTAAACTGAAATAACCCCATAGGGATAAGCTAGCTAAATTCTACTTCTCACTAATCATGGGAAGGCTTACAGGATCTCTATGCATATTTGTCAGTGTGACGTTTCTGTCTAGAATGTTTAAGAATGTATTTAGAATAATAGCTCCAACTAATTGAACTGAACATTACATGTTATGCTGTTTTTTGTTGAACTAATCCCAGGTGGGTGTTCTTAAGTTCAGTGTCTTACAGCAAATGATAACCTAAGGCTTAGGAGTGCTTAAGTCACTAAGTCACAGCAAATACGTGGTAGAGCCAAGAGCCAAACTGGTAACCGCCACCCCCGTAGCCAATTCCATGCTCCCATGCTGCTGTCCCTTTACATTACTGAGTAGACAGAATGAGCACCATTTCCCAAAGTTAGGTTAATCGTATTTCCTGATGAATTATCACATACATAACCCTGTTCTATACTAATGTGTGGACTTTTGGGGTGGAGAGAGCCATCTCCTTTCTTTGTACCCTCTGCTTGGTACAGTTCAAAATATTCTGTGCATAATAACATAGTGCTTAAAGTAACTTCAGCAGACAGTCATGATCATTATCTTTATCCTACAGATAGAGAAATGGAGCCACAAGGATAAAGTGATGATTCTGAGATGTCTTCAAGGTGTTCATCTTTCCCTGGGTCTTTTCCTCGTAGATATGCTGGGGGATTCACTTTCCTACCCTCTCACAGTTAGGTGGTCTTGTGACTAGTGATGGACAGTGAGGTGTGAGTAGAAGTGATGTATGTGATCATTTCTGTGTGGTGGGTCACTTCTCTGCTGGAGCATTTAATTGCTACTATGTGCTTCTCTGGTGCTTAAAACAGATGAAGTGTATCTATGGCCACCACATGCTAGAGTCTCCCTCACCCCGGATTCCTGAATAACTATGTGGAGTAAAATTCCATCTTCCATCATGATGGAAATGAGCATGAATAAGAAGTAAACCTGCATGCTTCGGCATTGCCATAGCCATCCTAACTCATCTAACGCATCCTAACTCACACAGGGTCAGAAAGCTTGTAGGGATGGTATAAATATTCAAATTCAGACAATTTGGATGAAAAGCCAATGCCTTAACTCTACCTTAGAAATGACTTGTCAATGTTGAGAGTTTATGGGAATGATAAACAGCTGAGGCCCATGTACCCACTCACACTTAACCATCTAGACCCAGCTCTGGTGAGGGGCAAATATCTTTCTGTTTCTAAGAATATCATTTCATTTTCACTTGAAGCATTAGATCATCTTAACTTTTAAAAAGATGTCTTATAATATTATTCTTAATTATGTATATGTGTGTCTATGTATGCGTATGTACACATGGGTGAGTGCAGTTACCAATGGAGACCAGAGGCATTAGATCTTTCTGGGCGTGGAGCTACAGGTGGATCATGAGCCCCTTGACATGGGTGCTGGGATCTGAAGAAGGGTCCTCTGCTACAGGAGCAAGCATCTGTAGGCCCTGATACAAACCTTGATGTTTATAGACAGGTGAGTATATCCAGGTGCCACAGTACTCTTCTTGAACAGTCTGTGGTTATGTGTTAAATTAGAGCTTTCAAATTTCATTAAAATTGAAACATTTTATTGGTTTGATTTAGTCATCTTTGACTCTGAATATTTAAAACGACAGTACTAGCAGTTAAATGAAATGACTCCAAATTGGAATCTTTAATAACAAATGAAAGACACTGTTAGCTGGTGAAAGACAGCTCTCTACGAAAGAGATCCAAAGGTGCTTTGAATTTATTTTAAAAATTTATAAGAAGAATATCTTAACAACGTTCAGAAAATAAAAAAGTGATTCATATTCCAGCCATCTATTGTAATTACTTTCAATTTACGTTGATCTTTAAATTTTTGTCACTTTAATTTGTTATTAAGAAAACACAAATACTTTTTGCGGTTTCCCAAAGCAACAATCCATGGTTATGTAGACAAAGCATCAACATTTATCAGTCTCCTATTGCTGCACATTTAGATTCAAATACAGTTTATTAAAGAAAACTTGACTTTACTGCATGATATTGAAAGTCTTATTTATTTTTTATTATTTTATGGCTTATAAGACATGTACAAGCCAGGCATGGTGGTGCATACCTTTAATTCCAATATTTGTCACAGGCAGGTGGATCACTGTGAGTTCGAGGCCAGCTTGGTCTACTACATAATAGGTTCAAGCCAACCAAAGCTGCATAGTGAGACTCTGTCCCCAAACAACAGTAACAAAAACTCCAACTAAAACAAAGCAAAAAAAGATACGTACAAATAATTAGATTCTACTGTCTTCTGTGTTGACAAGACCTGGATGGAAATGTAAAACTGGTGTCATCACAGTTTTCCTGATACTTAATTATACTCTAAGCCCTTGTGTGTTAAAAGTGACTACATGGGTTTTGTTCAAGTGTATTGGTTTGTTGTGTTTGCTGCTAGCCAAATACCCCAGTCTGAGTGGCTTAAACAACACAGACTTACGTCCTCACAGTTCAAACCATCCCAGGTCCAGTTTCTAACGAGCTTGGGAAAAGCTGTAACCTGCGTTTCCCCTAAGTTGTTATTACTGTACTTGCCTGACTTGTCAGTCAACTCTTCTCCGTCCATCATTTCTCTCTTCTCTTCCTCCTTTTCCCTCAGCCTGGTGAAGAGCTAAAGTAGAAATTTAAAAAAAAATTAAACAATTCTGGTAGTTATCCACTTCAGGGGCATTCTCACATATTGTAAGTTTAGAATGATTTTCACTGGACTTCATGGTACTTAGCAACCAAGAAACAAAAATGTTGCCTTCCTATAAGGGACTGGATGTAGTCTCCACATAAGAAAGAGTACCATGTGAGTGATGGTTTTATCTTTTCTAACATTTAAATAATTTTAAAGACTGAGCTTTAAAAATAATCCTTGAATAAGAGATTGAAGTGAAAATAATTAATTTGCCAAAGATAATGTTGAACCAAGTTAAATTGTGAAGTCCTGAAAACACTGGATTATAATAAAGATTTCTCTTAAACATGACTGAATGGTTAAATTTTAATGCAACATTGATGGTGAGGTATGCTGCATGTACTGGCTGGTTTAGTGTGTCAACTTGATACTAGCTAGAGCCATCAGCTAGGAAGGAGCCTCAGTTGAGGAAATGCCTCCATGAGATTCAGCTGTAAGGCATTTTCTCAATTAGTGATCAATGGAGGAGGGCTCAGTCCATGGTGAGTGGTGCCATCCCTTGGCTGGTGGTCCTGGGTTCTTTAAGAAAGCAGGCTGAGCAAGCCAGGGGAAGCAAGCCAGTAAGCAGCACCCCTCCATGCCCTCTGCTTCATCTCCTGCCTCCAAGATCTTGCCCTGCTTGAGTTCCTGTCCTGATTTCCTTCAATATGAGCAGCAATGTGGAAGTGGAAGTGAAATAAACTTGCTTTATGGTCATGGTGTTTTGTCGCAGCAATAGAAACTTTAACTAAGACACTGCAGCTAACGATTTCTGCACTTGCTTCTGAAAGCTCAGCAAAATCTTGGACTACTAACAGAATCTGTATTCATGGACCTCACAGCTCAATTTTTAAATATCCCCAGCTCATAAAAAGGCCATTTGATCTGTTTTATGGTATTTGTGTATTTAGTGGTCTATAATCATAACTATGACCTCCAAAGGTTGGATGTTTGCTGGGAGCTAATGATGCATCTGTTGGATACTCAAAGCTCACACAGTGGCTGTTAATCAACCTACTAGCCCTTAACTCGAGGTCAGCATTCTCTTCCATCAGTCACCATGACTCAGGTCCATCAGACTAGAGCATGAAATCTGGAATGTGTGCATGGCACGTCAGCTTCCCCAAATAACACAGCACACTTCATCATCTAAGTGCAAACTAGCTCCAGAAACTCTACCCTGCAAAAAGTGATTGTCCTATGGCTGTCCCCCTTCTAATGCCTCAAGCCTTTATCTCAAAGGATTCATGTATGGAACAGAGTATCATAAACTCTTCTGTGAGATATTACTTACTATAACAAAAAGTATCTTTTCTTTTACTTTTTTTTTCTTTCTTTCTTTTTTTTTTGGTTTTTTGAGTCAGGGTTTCTCTATGCAGTTTTGGTGCCTGTCCTGGATCTCACTCTGTAGACCAGGCTGTCCTCGAACTCACAGAGATCCTCCTGGCTCTGCCTCCCAAGTGCTGGGATTAAAGTCGTGCACCACCACCACCCAGCTTATAACAAGTATCTTAAAGTATTTTCATTTAAACCAACCCTATTGAATGAATTTTGGATAATTTGAAAGGTACAAATTATAGAATCACAAATGAGCAAAATACTCCCTTTTTTTGTTTCATCTTGTTGATAACTACTGTTGTGGTCCTAATGTGACATGTCTTCTATAGGCTCCTGTATTTGAACACTTGGTTCCCAGCTGGTGGTACTGTTTGAGGTTATGGAGCCTTTAGGAGGTAGAAAATCCGTCTTTGACTTCCAGGTCTAGAATATCTGACAGACTTTTTTTGTGAAATAGGAATTTTTGAAGAACTATCTTACCTTGTCTTGGCAAAGTTTGGCAATCATCTCTTGTTGTGTCCTCCTTGTCCAATCTGGACAGCATACTGTCAGCAGTTGAGGCAAAGACAGTTTCTTGTCCAGTGGCTAAATTTGTCACAATGAAAGCAAACTCAATATGGAGGTTCTTCCATGCACATCATCTTCTCTTAATTAGATTGGTGTTTCCAGAAGCAGACATGTCTTACTGCCATGAAAAGTCTTATGTTATTAAAACATCTTAAGTGTCATAGTCTGTAGATCTCTGAAGTGTTTGAAGACCATCTATCTATCTAAAATATATCTCTATGTGACCTTGAAAATATACCTAAGTTTGATTGTTACAGATGACTGACTACTAACCTGCATTTCTTTATTATCCTAACTAGCTTTTAAAGATTAGAACTTTACATTATATTTTTAAATGAGCTGCATATGTATAATACCTTAAACAAGAGCAGAAACACACACACATACATCTATAGTATGTTCTAACAAAATAACCTTAAATTTGTATCAGTATACAAAAATCCATACCAATTTCAAATATTTGAGACTAGTAGTTATTTTTTTTAGTTTAAAAATGGATTCAATAATCTACACTTTTTTCTATCATTCCTATATTCCTCCCTTTTTTCTTTTCAGAATGAGATCCTTAATCTAATCTCCTTTCCTTAGTTTCCTCCCTGACCATGACCAATAACAACTTGCAAACAGTCCCTCTAAATGATTATAAACATCTGTAACCCACCAACTGACCAAACCCCCCCCCCCACCTCTTGAGAATATGGGCATCATATTCTTCAATTTATTTCCTGTGTAGGGTTAATGGTATTTTTAAGGGACTCTGAGAAAATTGAGATAATGGTCAAGTCCTGGGAGAGCTAGATGTATCATTTGTTGTTCAGTCTCTGTGTGATGGGAAAGTGCAGGGTTTATCCGAAGTCCTGGCAAGAGTAGTCTGTGAGGCTGGACCATCTTAGTTAGTAGCTTTGAAGTTGTCCTGGATGTAGATTTTTGAGGAAACTGTAACAGGCATTCCGTGAGGCTGTATTACCTGGGCTACTTATCTTCTTCATTGGTGTCTGGTCCTTTTTTTTTCTCCTTTTTTTTTTTCTGAAAACACACACGCTTTTAAAGGTAACATACATATCTGTATTAACACAAGTATGGAAAGTGCGATGTGCACAAGTCAGCTAATGATAATTTTCTGTTTTATATTTGAGTAGGTAAAAGACATTTGTCAACTTTCTAAGTCCATTTGGATTGCATAACCAAACTCTAATATAAATCTCCATCCATGTCATATGAAAAGATAGCATGTAATAAGTCATGAGGACTCTATAACTAATAATATTCATCATGTCTCATCCAGTCTCAGAGATGTTCCCATAGTAGAGGGATCAGCATATACATCACCTTTGTTGTAGCTTTTCTTGGCTTCTTCATTCATGTCTGTAACCAAGATTTTCAGGAGGTCTCCCCTGATCAAATCTGGTCTTTATTAATTTTGAAGGAATCCATAGCTTTTTGTACCTATGGAAGCAAAAGCATTAACCTCTCCCGCAACACAACATATTTTTTGACTTTCATGTTAAAGTTAAGACATCCTTAAAATATATAGGCTTGTTTAATTTAGTAGTTTTTTTTTTTAAAAAAAATCCAATGTCTCTTAGCAGTGCTTGCCCGTAGCTCATCAGCATTTAAAAAATTCAAAGTCAACAAGGCAGCATGCATGATCCAGACACCCTGTATATTTCCTGTCCTTGCATGGCTTATTCTTTTTATGTTACTTTACTCTTTCTTTAAAGACTTTATTATTTTTAAACTATTTATTTATTTATTTATTTATTTATTTATTTATTTATTTAAATTACTGCCTATACCCACCTAAGCACATTTTTAAGCATATTGTATCTGTATAGAGGTTTTTTGGTTTGGACCTGGCTTTGCTAAGTGCCTGCAGTGTTCTCTGACCGTGTGAGCCAAGCCTTAAACAGCTAGACCAACTGCTGCTTAGCACATGGCGTTGGCTGCTAGTGCACTGGCTGCTCAAGTGCTCTGCTGCACATCAGGGCCTTTAAAGGAACTATGTCTCTGTATGCCATGAACAGGGTACCAACCAGAGAGACTGCTGTCTCCAGGAAGCTGTGTCCCTACTTTGTGTTTAGAACATTTTTTTAGCCAGTTTTCTTGGACCCTATGTGGATTTATGTGTCCCACATTGGATACCAAATATAGTAGGCTTTCTCGTTGGACTTTCTTTGGACCACTAGCCCACAAATAATGGCACAGGAATTTATTATTAATTATGAAAGCTTGGCCTTTAGCTTGGGCTTGTTCCCAACTAGCTCTTATAACTTGAATTAACCTGTTTGTATTAATCTATATTCTGTCACATGGCTTTTACCTCGCTCCCATTCTGTACCTCCAACTTGTTCCACATCTTGCTGGTGTCTCCTGCATGTGTAGATTCTTCCTGTGTTCCTCTCTCCCTGGAAGTCACACCTATTCTCTTCTGCCTAGCTATTGATCACTCAACTCTCTATTAAACCAATCACAGTGACACATCTTCACAGTGTAAACAAATGTCCCACAACAGTAGGTAATTAGAGGTATATCCTTGAGGGCTGTATCTTGCAATGGCCCCTTTCTGTATCTCTTTTTTCAGCTTCAATATGACATAGAGTAAAAAATTCTCTGATCACCATGATGTTCTGTTCAAGTAAAATGGGGCTAAGATACCATGGACCAAACCCTCTGAAGCTCTGAGACAAAGTGAATCCTTCCTTCCTTAAGTGGTTTCTGTCAGGTGTTTATCACAGTGATGAGAAAGTTAATAAATACAACTATGTACAGACAGTTTGGGCATTAGAGACGCTGATTCAGGAATCCACCTGGTCTAGATTCTGGCACTACATTTCTTCTACAACCTCAGGGTCATTTTGCTTCCTGAAGTCCCTCACTCAGTCACCTAAAAAGCAATAATTTCTGAAACTTGGATTCTGAGACTGAAAAAAAAAGGCTTACTAGTGGAGATGGACAGCCTCTGTTTGTGCATCCCCTTATCCCTGTTTGTGATAGGGATTGAACACAGGGCCTTGTGTATGCTAAACAAGTGTTCTGAGCTACATCCTCAGCCTTGGTGTGTATATCTTCAATCATAGGTTTGTGGCTCCAGATCTGCTGGTTCTCTAGAAGGAGAGTAATGGGGGCAAGGCGAATGAATGCAAGGTGTTGGAGCTTTTCTGGTGGACCAGATCGTCTCTGTGCCTAGGACCTGTTAGGGAGCTGGAAAGAAGAAATCAAAAGAAGGAATTCTGAGTGCATAAAAGTAGATGCCAGGGCATAAAAGGAGTTAGCAGTAGTCCTGAGAAATTGGAAGAACTTTCAGACTAGGGAGATAAGGTGAGGATTTGAGAACTATGGTGAGAAGTATGGGGGTCACTAGACATAGAAGTGCTGGAGTATGAAATATTCCTGTGGCCCCAGGGAATGCACTTGCTGAGCTGTGGGGGCTACATTAAGCTCACTTTCTAAAGTAGTTTGAATGAGCAATGTCCCCCACAGGCTCAGATATTTGAACACTTGGTCCCCAGTTGGGAGAATTATTTGGGGACACTGTAGAACTTTTAGGAGATGCAGCCTTGCTGGAGGAAGTACTCACTTGTAGGATGGGCATTGAGGGTTTATAGGCTCACCTCACTTCCAGTTTGCTCTCTGCTTCCTGTGGGAGGCAGAGGCAGGTGGATCTCTGTGAATTTGAGGCCAGCCTGGCCTACAGATTGAGTTCCAGGACAGGCTCCAAACCTACACAAAGAAACCCTGTCCCAAAACTCCCCTCCCCACAAAAATTTCCTTAGCAGAGAGACCTGCACTTAGCCAAAACCCACACCATGTGTCTGGGGTGTGTGTGTGTGCGCGCGCACGGGAAATTTAATTCCAGAATAAGAGAATTAAAACATGGGCAACCTCTCTTCTCTCTCCCTCTTCAGGGGAAAACATTGCTCTGATAACAAGGCTGTCTTTCTTGTGGATGTGGCTCTTGGTGCCTTGGTTCTTTTGGCAGTAGACAGAGGCTTCTGCTCCATGATTAGGCTTCTCCTTATAGCATTTCAGTTCATTTGTCTAGATGACACTTTTGAAGAGGGACTGCAATGTGTTCAAGAGGGAATGACCAAGGAGCCTATAAATCATGTCATCTGAGCAGTTGGACATATTAGTGCATGGACATAGTACTCTGTAGGGGGGTGACAGCTGGCTTCAAACAAAGTGAAAGGCTGCCAGGAGAAAGACTTGCTTGATATTTCTCACACGAGGAGAAGCTACAGGGGGCTAATTTTGGCTAGCATGACAGAACATTTATTGATTAGAACAATCCAGAAATGGAGGAAGCTGCCCCAGGGGCCCTTGATTTATAATCAGCAGAGATGTTGAGTCAGAATTCATATCTCCTGTGGATACATATGATGTGGGCGGGGGACTTTATCATAGTATTATTGATGCAGAAAGTGGAAAATTAGGGGGAAAATTCTAAGGTCACTTCCAGACATCTGATTCTATGCATTAAATTCTGGTTAAGAACATCTGACCTCAACTGACTCCCACTGAAGATCTTATGCGTTTCTAAGGCCTATGAATGAGGGGTATGGAGTGTGAATGGATGAAGGGGGCTAGAGCTAGTGTGATTAGGATGTGAAGCGTCCCTGTCATAGGTTCATTTGTCTGCAGGCCTTGTCATCAGCCGACCATGTTCTTTAAAGAGCCTGTGGGAATTTTAAGAAGTAAGACTTTCCTAGAGGAGGGCTTGTGAATTTTACATCGTGTTCCCTTTGACCACATGTCCCTGGCTCTTTCTCTGTTTCCTGTCTGCTCCACCATGCCCTCCCCAGCATGATGGATTGACAGCTCTGTAGCTATGAGGCAAAAGAAACCCTTCCTCCCTTAGGTTGTTTCCTCTGGGCATCTTCTCCCAGCTGACAAAAGCGATCACCTAATGCAGGAAGTTGCAGCAACAGGGAAGACCCTAAAAGAAGGCTGGCTTGGCGTCTTCACTTCCCACATCTGAGGGTCCCTTGGTCAGTCTGTTTGTTTTCTGGGATAGTTCTGTTTACCTTTGCAAGAAGAGGTTCCAGATGTCTCAGTGGCTGCGCTGGTAAGGCTTTTTCTCTGTCTTCTTTCTCCTAGGTCCTCTCTGCTCAGTGTATCTAGTGCCAGCTGTGATGAGTCTGAGTGCCAGATTTGAAGAGAAAATGAAAAGCAGTTGAAATTAGCCAGTGGAATCCAGTCTGGAGTTCTATTTTTATTCCTTCGCTGTTGAGGCTGGTGGTAGAAAGTTTGATTCAAATGCCTGATGTGTTTCTCCTGCCTTGCCTTTAATTGGTTTTGTCGGCTTCATTTGATTTTGTTTTGATTGGAGTCCTGCTGCATAGTCTGGGCTTTCTCTTCATATAATGCATTGTGCCAAAGATGGAGTTATCCTGACCACATCCACTGCCTAATGGGCCAGATAGTCCCTCCTTCGCCTCAGTTTACATTGTAGCCACATCTGGCAGACTGTGTAACATCCCATTTTTCTTATTGCAATGGGGGATGTGAAAGCATTTTGAAAGCAGAAACAAAACTATACAAATGTAAATTGTTACTATAGATAATACGTAGTTCTTAGGGAAAGTTTATGTATCTATCTGCTGGTAAGTTACCAGCTGATCTGTTTTGTTTGTTTTTGTGGTGTGTAATTAGATGGCTATAGCTGTCATGTAAAATGGCGCCTCTAGTTTTTGATGGTTTGATACATCTGTAGTTTTAATATAGTTCTTCTTCTTTAGTACATGGTCCCAGATGAAGATCCATCTTTCTTTGATTTTTCTGTTTTCCACCTTAAGGCATGACATGCTGCCTTAATTAACTCTATAGCAGAAATAATCTTTTTTCTTAAAGTGTTACTAAGTTGACAGGTTGGAAACGAACTATTTTGTGTTCTGTTTAAAGATTAAAAACCTCACTGTGCTTTGAGGAGCAGGAGCTTAAGAGAGTAGCCATTTCTAAAGCATATCAGGCCATGCCGTTACAGCTGAACTCTCACATGCAGGGTTGTGGAGAACATGCTTGTGTTGCAACCAAATTATTTTCCTGTGTGTAATCCTACTGAAAAGAATATTTGGGCCAGCAAGATGGTTCAGTGGGTAAAAACTTTATTTTTTTTCAAGGATCTATGTAACTTTTTTCAATTGAATTCCTTAAGATCTGACCACAGGTAACAACTAATATGGTAATGAATGCAGTGGTCCCTTACTTATCATATGAATGAATGGAGAGAGTTTTTGTCTGTCTTATTTTAAGTATTATGACTTACAGTCAGAGGAGCACTACTGTGAGAACCTTGATGGCCACAAAAGAAAATCGTGAGCAAGCCATCAACAATAGGAAGACTAAAACCAGAAAACCATGTGGATCTCTAAATAGCCCATAGTTATATAGGAAAACACTAGGACATGATATATTTAGGGAACCCCACATTTCTATAAGATATCTCAAGTTTTTATTCTACCTCTTGTCTTATTAATACAATAAAATTTCTAAAATCAAGCATACTAAACACCACAGAAAAGATGTAGAAAAAAATCAAAACCCCCAAAGATTTTATTTATCTGGGTCCATTTTTTTCTTTTATCTTTGTTCTTCTCCATTATGAGAAGAAAGGAAAGAAGAGAGAAGCACAGTCAGTCTTCATCAAGATTCACTGTCAGATGAAATTACAAAAGATTCGGCACTGGAGATGTAGTTCATTGGTTAGAGCACTTGCCTGGCATGCAGGAGACCCTGGCTTTGGTCCTGAGTAACCACCTACCCCCACCCCTGACACACACAAAGTTTTACAGGAATCCCATTTCCCATTTCTTTCAAGAAAAATAAAACTCAAATAAAGCCAAAGGAGCTATGTGAGTGTTTATAGCCGCTTATCTGTGTGGATGAAGACAGGGCACCCCAGGTAGCCAGTCTCCAGAGATAATTGCAGCAGAGATCTGGAAGCTGCTGCTGCCAGCTCTGGTGGTGGGATCCCAGCAGCTTGCAGAATCAGGAAAGGACACACAAGGAGACCATTGTCGGCCTTGTATGAGGAGTTTCCATCCCGGGAACAAACAGCTGTCCTCATAGATAGAGCTGTCTTTGTCGTCCTATCCATCTGTGCTCGGATTGAAAACATGTAACTCACAAGATGAGGTTTGGGTGCTGAGCCTTAAAGAGGGGAAGGCTTCTGAAGCAGGCACGGTGAGTGCCTGAAAAAGTAGGCAGTGGGTTTGAGTATAATCAAGAGATTTTTCTAACTCAGGTGCCTAAAAAAAAAAAAAAAAAAAAAAAAAATAGGAACCAAAAAAAATAATCTTAGAAGTCACTACCATTTTTTGTCTCTAGCTACTTCCAAACACATCAGAGTTGAAAGTGGAGAAGTCCTGTTTTTGCAAATTGCAGAAGTTGGAAAGAGATCCTCAGATAGTTCAAGAATATAGCTATCCCCTTCAGAGCTACTTTAGATCCTCCAACAAAGTCTGAAGGCATGCAGGCATCCAGGCAGCCAAGAAGCTAGACAAGATTTCTCGGGTTCTCCAGCTATTGCTGTTACCTCCTACACACACACACACACACACACACACACACACACACACACACACACGTGCAGAGCTGTCAGGAGACAGAGACAGAGAGCATGCGTAGAGCCTGTGAAAACCTGGATGAATAGCCTGTGGGTATAAGTTTTTTTGGAAAAACTAGGTCATGGCTAAAAGGGACTGAGCGTGTATTTTGAAACATGCTGGATGCTGGCGATGGAACTCGCGTCACTCCTGAAAGTATTTTGGAGACTGTGAGTCTTACAGAGGACAATAATGGAGACTTTACATGATGATGTCCATTCCTTCATGATACCAGCTAGAGGGAAAATTGTGTATTAATCATTAAACTTAAAAAAAAAGACAATATCCCTAAAGAGTCTTTAGTGAAAAAAAAGTCACAAAGAAAAGTGCTTAAGCATAGACATTACTCAGGAATAGCAGTAAACCCAAATTTCAAAGCAGAGTTTGTCAATTTTTATGTTCAAATGCCATTGTGTATTAGGAAAGGAAGAAGTCTTAGCATGATATACACACACACACACACACACCCCAAATAATTTTGAATTGTAGAGTGTATTTTTGAGGTAGAAATTGGAAGAAATTGGGTGAGGCAACATCAGTTTCTTTCTTTCAATCACTTTGTTAAAGTGTGATTGACATGAAAAAAATACTATACATGTTTAATATATGCAACTTAATGAGTTGGAACTAAGTGCCCACACTGAATTGACAGCACCATTAAGGTCATAGACATGTCAATCACTTTCCAAGCTTGCTCTCCTCCTTGTATTGTGGTTATGTTTTATTCCCATGGCAATGTAACTATGTTTAATGTAAGCACTCAGGGTTTAAGTTGCAGTGTGCTACTGTTAGCTACAAGCACATGCTGTGTGGAATAGAACTTCCCATCCTCAGAGCTGAAACCTTGTGACCGTCATCTCTCCGTTTGCCACCTTCCTCCAGCCCTGGCAGTCACCATTCTGCTGTCTGCTTCTGTCAGGTTAGCTCTTTTCTTTTCTTTCTTTCTTTCCTTTTTTATTTTTTATTTTTTGAGATGTGGTCTTGCTGTGTTGCCCAGGCTATCCTTAGACATCAGGCTCGAATAATTCTCCTGCCTCAGCCTCCCAAGTAGCTAAAGACTGCAGGTGCATGTCCACTGTATCTGATTCAAGATTGATTATTTCAGATTCTACCTGTAAGTAGAGTCATACAATATTCATCTTCCTGTCTGACTTATTTCACATTGGTGCAATTAGCAAGTTTCCCTCAATTTTAAGACCAAATAGTATCCCAGTGTGTACACACACCACATTTTCTCCTTCCATTCATTTAAATGGATATTTAGATTTTTGTACATTAGCTATCATCAATCAGGAAACAGCCCCCTCTTGAGAGTTAGCGTTGGATTATCAGAACACGTGGATAAGACGAGGTGATCTGCACTCTATTTTGAGTCAGAGTAGAAAACGGAAGCCAGGCCTCATGGCACGAGTCTGCTGTGCTAGGCCCTCTGGAGGCTGAGGTAGCAGATGGACTGTTAGTTCAGGACCATGGTGGGCTACCCAGTGAGGCCAAAAGCAGCCTGGGCAACTTAGTGAGACCTGACCTCAAAACATAAGAACTAAAAAGAAGGCCAGAATGTGGTTCAGGGGTGAAGAGGTCACTGTACCATCATGTCCTAGGTTCAGCCTCCAACACTGAAACAACAGGACGGAAGTACTTTTAATTTCAAATGAACAATACCTGTAGGTAAATAGGATGTTTCTCTCCTACTCTCTCTAATAAATAAAAAAAAAAAACAAATGAATGAAAAAAAAAAAAGAAAGCAGATATGCTGGTTGCCCACCTTTTCTGAAAAAAAAAAAGTCTTTTAAAAATGAAACACCCTCAGTATGTGTGTATTTCTGGGAAAGAGTAAAGTGGTGAGAAAACAGTTGGGTGCTGATTGATGGCTCACAAAAAGACTTGGGGGAAGACAGAAAAGTGGCCATGTTTTAATTTTTTTAACTTTTGTTTTTGTTTTTTTTTTTTGAGACAATTTTTTAAAATTCTTTTCTTAAATTTGTTTTTCTTTTTGGAGCTGAGGACCGAACCCAGGGCCTTGCGCTTGCTAGGCAAGCGCTCTACCACTGAGCTAAATCCCCAACCCCCGAGACAAGATTTCTTTGTGTAGACCTCGCTGTCCTGGAACTTGCTCTGTAGACCAAGGTGGCCTTGAACTCAGAGATCCACCTACCTCTGCCTCCTAAGTGCTAGAATTAAAGGCACATGTCACCATCACCCAAGTTGTTTTTTTTTTAATTATTTTATTTTATGTGTGTGTGTGTGTGTGCCTGAGTCCATGTGCATCACATCACATGTGTGCAGGTGCCTATAGAGTTCAGAATAGGGCATTGGATCCCCTGGAACTGGAATTATAGACAGTTATGAGCTGCTGATTTGGGTACTGGGAACTGAGCCCAGGTCCTGTGGAAGAACAGCAAGTGCCCTTGTTGCTAAACAATCCCTCCAGCCCCTTTCACAGACCTTGATGTCTCTTCCTTCCTTCTCTTTTGTGATTTTTTTTTCCCTTAGGTGCATTCATTGATTTATTTATCCCAATACAAACTACATACTGAGTACTTATTATTATGCTGGCCATCTTTCCATTACTGTAATAAAATACCTGAGAAGCTTAATTTAAAAAGAGGAAAGGTTAATTTTGGCTTATGTTTGGGGGAAATCATAGTCAGTTGGCTAGTTGCTTTTGAAACTGGACAGACCAGTGGGACCTCATAGTGGGAACTTGCATACAACTACTAGTTTGTGGAAAAGAAGCAGTAGAGTATTACAAGAATTATCTCTTAAAGGAGAATTTAAAGAATAACCCCCCTCACACACACACATAAAGATACTTCAGCAATGACAGAAATCTCTCTAGGATCATCTTGTGTCCATGCGTGTGTGCGTGTGCATACTTCCATGCAGGTGCACATGTATGTATGTGATTGTGTATGTATGTGCATGTACATAGGCCAGAGGTCAGTTTTGGGTGTTCTTCATGCTATGCATACATTTTTTTTTTCTTTTTGAGACAGGCTGTCTTCCTGGCCTGTAGCGCAGTTAAGTAGACTACACTATCTCTGCCTTTCCAGTATTAAGAGTCCAAGAGTGCAATACAACCTTAGCCTTTACACAGGAATTATGGCCAAACTCAGGTCCTCAGGCTTATAAGGCACAGATATTACCAACTGCTTGACTCTAATGTTCTACCACCTCCCAGCAAATCCATCCTGAGTACTGAGTGCTTAGCATATGGGTCTGCAGGGCACATGCAAACCAAGAACTCACTGCACCAAGGAGACAGTGCCAAGGACATAGCACACCTCTTATCTATATTTCTCCCCCAAGCCCACAGTTCACTGGTGTGGAAGAGTCCCACCTTGAGATGGTGCTTCCTTCCCATTTAGGGACTTGTTGTGTCTGGCCATATATGGAGGTACAGGCCTACGTATAGTTTGTTGATTTATACTAAGGAATTGGAGACGCTGCTTTTCTGAACAGGGAGGATTTGGGTAAAAATCCCAACTACATCTGTAGAAGGAAAGAGGATTCCTGAGCTCAGAATTTTCTTGGATTATTTGTTAACCCAAGCTTGAATGTCTGGAGAACACTGGAAACACAAGATGACACTGCTTTGGATGAGTGTCACAAGATGGTTTTCTGAAGGCTGATCACCTCTGCCTTAGTAGGCAGTGTCTTACCTTAAATGAACACACATTAAGGCTGTTGTGAAGCTAGCATAAGACCCAGTAAACTCAGCTCACTCTCCAAAGCTAGTCTATCTGTCTGTCTCTGTCTGTCTTTCTCTCTTTATCCCTCTCACTTTCCCTCCCCTTGCCTCTGTGTGTGTGTGTGTGTGTGTGTGTGT